>VMDO01004844.1:0-119192 GCA_007922755.1 Pedetes capensis | reverse complement strand
AGAGGCTTTGGGAAAATGAGCCTGCCTTCCAGCCTCAGAAGCTGATCTGTCAGGAGGGCCTGAGGACAGAGGAAGGGGGTGTGGCATCGCCCCACCTCTCCCTTCAGCTGAGGTGTCCCCTGTCAGGTGCCCCTGCTGTGGGCACATATGACAAAGTGTAACCCTCGGTACCTCCGAATGCGACTGTATTTGGAGACGGGGCCAACACAGAGGTGATTAAATTAAAACGAGGTCGTTAGGAGCCAGTGAGACCGGTGTTTATCAGACATCAGCACACAGCCCCATCCAGAGGGAGGACCCAGGGGAGAAGCTGGCTCAGCCGGATTTCCGCTGCGGGTTTCCTTCCTGCCTTCTGTTCCAGTTTCCACGTCCGGTCCCTGAATGTGACACAGAGAGAAGAGAAAAGAAGCCCCTGCTGGGGCTCCCTGAGCACCTGCGTGCCGGCCCTCGGCGTGCATCACCTCATTTAATCCTCGCGGTAAAGCTGCCATGGCCTCGTTTGGCGCGTTTTCCTTCAGAGGGACCTACCCCAAGTCACAGGGACAGGAAAGGTGGAGATGGTCCTAACTCCAAGGCCCACAGAGCCCAGCATCTGGAGATGAACAGCCTGTACTTTTCGAACTGCTCAGGACCTGGCCGAGCCCTGGGGACTGCCCCACCAGGCTGGCATAGCAGGAAGTTAGCCCATTCTCTGTGCAGCCACAACTGGCCTGGTCAGAAGTCCCTGGGGCCCCTTGGGTCTCTCCTGGAAGATCTCCAATGACCCCAGCAGGGGAGCTGGGACCCAACCAGCCCTGGAAAGGGAGGAGACAGCCCTGTCCTGATGCCTTTGCTTCCTCTGCACCTCTGGGGACTTCAGGCAAGGGCGTCTGATATGAGCCCAGACCCATAGGAGCAACGTGAGGGAACCCCGTGGGGTCACCAGTGACTCATGATGAGCACAGTGGGACATGTGGAGAGGGATCCCCAATCCCCACCACCTTCCCAGTGGCCCCCTTAACCTCTCCTTCAACACACCTCCTCCTCCTAGCCTTTTTGTCCTTCTGGAAAATTGTGGCTCCTTCCCGTAACATGAGATAGATTGTGGGGCTTCATTCACTTATCCATGCATTTATCCAGCAAATACTTATTACGTGTGTGATGTACACCAGGCACTGTTTTCGGCATGGCGTATACAGCAGTGAAGAAGCCAACCATATACAGGCAAAAACCCCCATCCTCATGGAGCTTTCATTCCAGTTGAGGATACAGAAAGTGGGCAAGTAAGTGGGTAAGGAAGGATAAACTAAATTTGTTATGGTGCCAAGAAAAGATCAAAACAGAGAAAGATGTCAAATGTCAGGGGGGATGGAAATTTCAGATAAGGGTGCTGGAGAAAGACTTCCTGAAGCTACCTTTGAGTGAAGACATGAAAAAGTGAGAAGACAGCTATCAGAGAGGGGTGGCATTCTAGGCAGAGAGAAGAGCAAGTGCAAAGGCCCTGTGGCAAGAGCATTGAATAGAGGATAGACTGTGGCAGGAAATCAGGGCAGGTAGATGTGGGACAGGGGTGGGGATGATTCAGGCAGAACTTTCAGAGGGCTTGGCAGAGGAGTGTCATGGTCCACCTTTCTGCTGGAGGACTCTGGCTGCTGTGTTGAGCATAGACTGTCCAGAGACTACAGCGATCCTGGGCTGCAGGGCTGCAGTGGCTGACCACGGCAATGGAGATGACAAAAGGTAGTTGGAAATACATTTTGAGGGTAGTGTCCCCATTACCTGTGAACAGGCAGGAAGAATGGAGTTCAGTCCATTGCCTTTCCAGCTTACCCCTCAACACTCGTTCACAGGCACACGCCAGCCCCCAGCCTCCCTGTCTTACCCAGGAAGCCAAATCCAACTCTGACCCTTACCAGCAGAATGACCTTGGGATGACCCCAGATGAAGCAACCACATTTATCCTCAAGGGTTTGGAGGAGGCCAGGTGGTGGATGCGCAGAGCACACTCGGTCACACTCACTTTAGCCACACCTGAGCCCCGGCGACTTCACTGCAGGCTGCCCGCCTCATGGCCTGGCACATGCTGACCAGCACCCTCGAGCTGGGTGCTTGGCCACCATGGGGCACAGAACAGATGGGACAACCTCCTCTCCCAGGAACCTGTGCGTAGGCCCAGATGCAAGTCGGCTCCGTGGCCCTGTGGGGCCTGGGTGGGCAGGAAGCCTGCAAGCCCAGGGCTGGCCACAGAGGAGGGAAATGGATGGGCAGCAGCCACCAGACACAGCATCCAAAACCCAGCAGGGTAGTGAGAAGCAGCTCAGGCCACGGGGCCCTGGAAGCCTCAGCCTTGCTGGCTCCTGTCCCTGACTGGCTGGCCCTAGCTCCCCCCAGCTCCCCAGGGCCACGGGTATTTTCCACGTTTTTGCCCTTGACCTTATGGTGCTCAGACTTGGGCTTTTTGTATTTCTGCCCACAGAGACCTTTGGCTGGGAGCTGAGGTTTCTTTCTGCCTGTGTGTGTGGCTTCCCATGCCTTTAGTGAGCTGTGTAGCCTTGGACAAGTTCTTAGCCTCTCTGAGCCTCCAGTTCCTCTTCCCTGAACTGGTGTGATATTAGGAGTCACTGCACAGAGCAGTTCTATACAAAGCACCTCCCTGAGTAAATACTGGGATGATGCCTCATCAAATGATCCAGGACCATCAAAATGAGTGGGATGTAGGCTCACAGGACTTTCCACTCCTACTCTGTGAACAAAATTAGGAGAAGAAAAGACAACCTATCCTCTTTATGACGAGGAAGTTTGAGTCTTCTGAGTTTAGCTCAGGGTTCCAGCCTTCACAGAGAGCTCTTACTTTTCAGGTACCTAACACTCTTCCCCGGAAAGGGGTGGCCAGCTCTCAGGAACACTATTTGGTAACTGCCCATGAGCTGGCTAAAGGATTTGCCTTGGGGGTCTGCACCTGACTCTGCCCAAGTGTAGGCGGACCCTGAGGGGAGCCCATGGCAGGCCGGAGCTTCCTTTTGCAGCAGGCAGTGTGCCCCTGCCAGAAGCAAATGGAGGTGGTGGCTGCTCCTTCTTGTCCCGCCTGGGTATTCACAAGACTCTGAGCCAAGGGGCTGTCTCAGGGCTGTCTGGGTGGGAGCCAGGGGATAGGAGAGACAATACAGAACACGCTCTGGGGCCATTTTCCTCTCAGAAAAGATCTTCATTTCCAGGCTAATTGCAATTTCAGGATAGCCTCAGTGTCAGACTCGGCCTTATTCATCGAATCAGCTGGCAAGTCACTCCTGGCCTGTTTCCACTACCTCCTTTTTCTTGGATCAACACAGCCAGTCCTAATTTGACAGAGAAAACATAGACCTCCAAATTATCGTGGTGCCTTGTCTAGGACTATTATGGAGATTGGGACACATTCCAAACCAGCCTCAGCTGCTGGGCACGCTGACCTGAACTAACGCCTCTCAACTTCCTCCTTCATCTTCACTCCTGTTTGCTGTTAGGGTTTGAATGCTAAATGTCCCCCAAAGTGTCGTGTGTCGAAGGATTAGTCTTCAGCTAATGGTGCTGTTGGGAGAATGTGGAACCTTTTAAGAGGTGGATCCTAGTGGAAGGAAGGAAGTTAAGTCTTTAAGGGCACATGCCCTTGAAGGGGCTATTGGGACCCCAGCCTCTTGTCCGTCCTCCTTCCTTTCTTCCTTCCTTCCTTCCTCCACCTCCACCTCCCTCCCCTCCCTCCCCTCTCTCCCTCCCTCCTTTTTAGCAGCCATGGGGCGAGCCTCACCACATGCCCACGATGATGGTGCCAACCAACCAGGGACTGACACCCCTGAAATCGTGAGCTAAAATCTTTCCTCTGTAAGTTGATTTCCTCAGGATTTTTGTCACAGCAATGGAAAGCTAACACACCAACCACAAACAAATTCTGTTTTCTTCAGACTCTTCCAGGCTGCCGCAGCAACTGTAATAAGGACAAGAAGAAGGCCAGAAGCAGCCTGGGCTGGCCCAGAAGGCAGACCCTGAGGGAGCTGGAGGCCTCTCCCCAGGGGTTGGGCTAACCCTCCCTTCTGAAAGGCCCTTTCTTTATTTTTATTCCAGTATTTACTCAGGCAGAAGCCATTAAGGACTGGGCTAGGAACTGACCAGATGTGAATGGAGAATGGAGAATCTGGAAAGTGGAAGGGAGTTTTGACAGACAGAAGGGTGGTAAGTGGGGCAGGACTATGGGTGTGGGGACAGCCTAACACATCTGACAGGCAGATTGGTTTCTTTAGGGCAGTGCTCCACATCTCAGATTGTAAAGGCAGGGACATTGTGTTTTTAGACTTTAGGGTGAAATCAAGAACCATCTTGGGTTTTGAGTACAGAAGTAAATGATGAAAACACTTTTTTTCAAGGCTGGGAAGGGAGGAGATTCAGTTTACTACGAGGCTCACAAAACGTACCTGAAAGACACTCCATATGGCCTCAGTGACTTCTCTAATTTTCCCTGAAACTTAAGATCGAAAAATTGATGTATTTCAAACGGGTCCACTTTCTACGTGCTACAGTTTGTAGCAGGTCTGCATGATGACAACTAAAGGGGCAAATGCAATTATTTAAAATTAGGAAGGGAAATAAGGCTGGGATGCAAAGAATGTAGCGCATCTCACTTCATGCCAGTCCTCACTGTAAATACCAGAGTCAAATGAGAATTTTATTCACGTTAGCATAAAGAAGACTAACCTCTGCACTATCATGAGAGAGTTCATTTTTACTGTCGGCTTTTTTATTCTCTTGGTTGCAAGATAGAGGGGAACCACAATAAATGCTGGCTGCCAGACTGTCAGGAGAATAAGGCAGCAGGCTTGGCAAGCCTGTGAATGGCCTTCAGAAACGTGTATTACCTTGACCTTTAGAGATGACTGCATCCTGATTGGCTGGCTGTGCTGCCCTCGGCCTCGGGGTCAGGAGGCCCATAAATACAGAAGACGTGGACAGGCAGGTAATCAAACAACCCTGCGCGGTGCCGGGCGCTGGGAAGGAGGGAGGCGGCTCTTCAGGCTTGCCTTGAGTCCCCTCGGTCTGCTGGCCCGGAATGGTCCCTAGACGATTGTCCTCATTACTGTTGCTGCAGCAGCCTGGAAGAGTCTGAAGAAAACAGGCCGAAGCGAGCCGGCTGGGGTGCGGAGCAGGTGAGGTCTGGGAGTGAGCGGGGAGAGCGCAGGGGCGCGAGAGCTGACCTGCTTGCGCGTGGACGTCTCCCGCGCTCTCAGGCACAGCTGGGTGCCCTGGGCAGAGGTGGGGCGGAGTCTGAGAGGGGGAGGGGCGGGGCTCTACGCATGGCGTGGGGAAGGGCGCCTCTCCGCTGCTCGCCCGGCTGAGTGCGCTGGTGGAGCAGGTGGCCTGCGCGCCTCTGTGACCGTCCAGGTGGGCTAGGACGGATCCTCACCCAGGCAATGGCATTTCAGCTCCATCAGAGACAAGCCGCAATGCACTGCATCAGGTGCAGGCGGGCACCTCAGGACTGTCCCCTCCGTTGTGTGACCAGAAAAGCGGCTTCTTTTCGCGTAATAAAGAGCACTATCCATCAACGTCCTGTTGCTGGCTGCTGGGGCCGGGAAACCTCGCGCGTAATACTAATGAGCTTGTTGGCGTGGAGAGGTAGCGTGACAACCTGCAGCAAAGCTCCAGGGTGGGGCCGCGGTGGCCTTCAGGTTCCACTGCGCCGCCCTGCGCCTGGGAGGCGGGGCATCTCGGTGTTTATTGATTGACGGGTGCGGTAACCACGGCGACCGTGAGGCCACCCCCCCACCCCGCTCCACTGCTCCGGGGCCTCGCCCCGCCCCGTCCGTCCCAAACGCCCCGCCTCCGCGCCCTTTCCATTGGCCGCCGGCCCGGACGCTCCCTGAAGCCACCAATCACCGGCTGCTCCTCCTTACAAAGGGTGGAGGGACGCCGCGTGGCAGAAGCCGTGCAGTGCTGGAGAAGCCTAGTCGGTGGCTTAATTGAGGTTAAAGTAAGCTCCAATCAGAGAGGCTAAACGCGACCAGCGCTACTTAATCATGTATAAATTAAGTTTCCCTGCGAGAGCTCAGCGGCCTCTAATAACCAGCTCTGGTCAGTTCCAACGGCGAAGAGCCAGCAGATTGTGCCCGCCCTGGATATCTATCTAGATTCTATTTCAGGCTCCATCTACTTCTGCATCACTTCCTATCTGGAAGTCATTGTTCCCTCAGTTTAGAAGGAGTGGATTGTCTGTCTGGACCCTTCCAACTCCACATTTGTAGGAGCTGTAGAAGCTGAGTCCCAACCAGAAAGTACAGAATGGGAGGCTGATTTGACTTTGCTTTTTTGTATGTCTGTAGAGAAAGAAGGAGCTGTCTCATTCTCCTTTGCCAGAGATAAAAATCAATAGGTGTTTAATCTTCAAAGGAGATGAATTTCCCATCTAACCCAAGGAGGTGTGGGATGACTCTGGAAGAGGATTGATAGAAGTGTCAGATACCAGAGCCAGCAGGGGTCATAAATAATCCAATCCAACCCATTGGCTTGCAGATGAAAAGTCAGGCCCAGAGATGGGAGGGGACTTGCACAAGGCCATTCGTTTGTCACCAACCTGGGTAGGAATCAGTACCCTTTCTATACCATGCTATACAGCTCTGGCTACTTGCTGTCCTCAGGAACCCCAGTTTGTTGTCTCTCCCTTTCCTCTTCTTCCACCTCCTCTACCACTGTCCAGTTATTAATTGGAAATGCACAGGTCCAGCCCTCAGAACCTCAGAAGCAAGGACCAAGCTGGATTTTCTGATCCTAGCAAAAGTGAAATCCTTGAATAAAGCTGTCTTGAACTTGGCCATTATGTGAAGCTCTGAATAGTCCAGTGGGTCTGCAACCTGCAGGCTTTGACTCTGACAGACTTGCAGCTGATTTTACAAACTTTCAAGGCCTTCAGAGGCAGTGAAAAAGCATTAGGTTGGCAGTACCATGGCTGATGGCCAGAGTCTCTTATTACCCAGGTGATGCAACCCCACAACACAAAATCCACTAGGTTTGGTTTCTGTAAAGACAGCCACCCAAGAATAAATTTTCTCATTTTATTGTGGGTTTTTTTTTTTTTTCTCTCAGATGCAGTCTCACTGTGTATTCCAGGCTGACCTGGAACTCTCTAGAAGCCCAGCCTGTCCTTGAACTCTCAATCCTCCTGCTTCAGTCTCCCAAGTGCTGGGCTTACAGGTTGACACCACCACACCTGGCTAGATTTCCTCATTTTACCAAACTCACCTTATGCCCTATACCTGGTTCTTGGACGGCCCCCTTTACCCCAGTATCAAGCATTAGTTGAAGTACAATAATCTCCTCAGAGGATGCAGGCATTTGCCAAGTGCACAGAGAACAGTTGCCCTCAGAGAGCTCCATGTGACTGTCAGGCAAAGCATCTGTATTTAAGGACACCTGGGCAAGCCTGCCTGAAAGGTTCCCACATCCCCGTGGTCTGTAGATACAGATAAGGCTGCATCAATGTTAATGCCCAGGTTTTGATCACTCAGAGTCACTACCAATGAAACTGCAGGTCCTTGGGTGCCTCCCAGCCTTCTGGGGGCCTCAGGGTCTCTCTCACCTGTGCTTAGAGTCCTCTTAGGTTTTTTTTCCTGCAGCCACCCATGGTCCATGGCCCAAAAAACCTTTTAAAGCTTTCACTTTCCCATCACCACTGATGGCTCTGCTCCCCACCACCTTAAAAGCCATTAGCTGGGAATGTTTCTTGTGGTTTCCAGATCTACAAAACCTCTAAACCAGGCATATCCAACATGCCACCTACCAGCCACATGTGGCCCAGGACAGCTAGTAATGCAGCCCCACAAAATCTTTTAACATTGTGTGTTTTTTGTGTGTGTTTATTTTTTCATGACCTCCTTATTATGTTGTTGTTGTTGTTGTTGTTGTTAGGTGCCGTCGAGTCGGTATCTGACTCATAGTGACCCTCTATACAATAGAGGAAACAATATTGTCAGTGCTTATCTGCTGTTCATAGGGTTTTCAATGGCAGATTGACTTTTGGGAGGGGGTTGCCAGGTCCTTCTCCCAAGCCTATAGCACCTGGTGTTCCCAGGCAATCTCCCATCCAGGTACTAACCAGGCCCGACCCTGCTTAGCTTCCGAGATCTGACAAGATCGGATTCCACAGGGCTATGGCTACAGGCCCTTATTATGTATATACACTAATTATATAATTTATGTGCTACCCAAGGCAGTTCCTCTTTACTCCATATGACCAAAAGGTTGGACACCGTTGCAAGGGTCCAAATGTGACATTACCCTGGAGGCTCACTGCAGAGGAGGCACAGTGGGTGGACACCGTTGCAAGGGTCCAAATGTGACATTACCCTGGAGGCTCACTGCAGAGGAGGCACAGTGGGTTCAATGGAGTGTCATAGGAGCCCTGCTGTCAGCAGGCCAGACCTCTCAGTTCCCCAGGGGATACCAGCTAATCTCCATTCCCCAGGGGCATTCAGCTATTATGTAAGTCCTAATAGGAAAGAAAAGAAAAGAGAAAAGAAGAGAAGGAAAAGAAAGAAAAATAAAAGAAGCAAAAATGCATTTACTGCATTTTTTTTCTGCTCTACAATGTCCAAAATCTTTCCCCACCATGCTCAAAGCAGAGCCTGGTACTGGCTCCTTTATTTAACCAGTACCCACTTGATGCACCCACTTGGTGCTGGCACTGGACAAGACCAGGGCTATTCTTCATGGAGCCTACAGAGTCCAGGCCTGAGTGAGAGCTGCAGGTAGAGGTCCCCAGTGCAGAAGCCATGTGAAGCCTTCAGGTTAGAAGTCTAAAGAGCAAGGAGACCTGCACGGCTGGAGCAAGAGCAATCAGGGACAGTAGGAGGCAACATTGGAGAGAGAAGCAGGGCTAGATCTCCCAGAGCCTCATGATCAGATGTAAGGAGTTGGAATTTTATTTGAAGGATGATGAAAACCATTGTAGGATTCTAAGCAGGGAAGACGAGTGACCCGATTGACATTTGTACTCAACTCTGGCTGCTGTGTGGCTAATGGACCATTCCTTTATCTACAGAGGAATTCTTGCAGCATGAAGAGGACAACCTTATTCAGTTGTCTTAAGAAGGCACTGAGCTACACCTCCAGCCCCCTTTTAATTTTTTTATCTTGAGAAATGGCCTCGCTAAGTTACACAGACTACTTCTGTCCTCAAATTTACGAACCTCCTGCCTCTGCCTCCCCAGTTGCTGGGATTGCAGGCGTGCGCTTCGGTGCTCATACTGGAAACTGAAAAAGAATCCAATCTGTCATTTTCATGTTCTCTTCTCATGTTCCTCCTTTCCTTGCAAGGAAACTCCATTCATCTTGTGAGGGTTATCAGTAAAAGAATATAATCTGAAATCCCCTTTAACCAGCACTCAGAACCTGCAGTAAATAGTGATTTGCTGAAATCAAACAAAGCCATGCAGGTGCTACTCGCAGCCCTCTACCTCCACTGGGACCCAGGAGGTATCTCAGGTATATGAAGAATGATTGCAGCACCAGAGTGAGTCCAAGTATTAGCACTAAAACTTAATTTACGTATTTTTGGATAAATACAGATAAATATGAAAGGAAGCTGTAATGTTTTCGTCCTTCACCTTGTGGATTACCTTGCATGACTCCCTCACTTTGCGGGCCATAAAGGAATACTTTAAAGTTGTTAAAATTATGTTACAGGGCCAGGGGTATAGCTCAGTGGTAGAGCACATGCTTAGCAATCCTCAGTGCCAAAAAAAGAAAAAGTCATAATGTACATGGGAAAACATTTGCAATATATTGAATGAAAATAGTCACATTCAAAAACAATATGTTTGTTGTTGTTGTTGTTAGGTGCTGTTGAGTCGGTATCTGACTCATAGCGACCCTCATAGGGTTTTCAATGGCTCACTGTTTCGGGATTGCCTTGGGAGTGGATTGCCAGGCCCTTCTCCCATTTATGCAGTGCTGGGTATTGAACTCGGGACCTCAGAGACTGCAGCACAGCACTCTACCAACTGAGCCAAATCCCAGCCCCTTGTTGTTGTTAGGTGCCCTCTATTCAGGTCTGACGCATAGCAACCCTATGTACCACAGAACAAAACACAACCCAATTCTGTGCCAGGCACATGATCTTATCTATGTCTAATCCCATTGTTGCAGACACTGTGTCAATCCATCTAGTTGAGGGTTCTCCTTTTTTCCATTGTCTTGCCACTCTCCCAACCATGATGTCCTTCTCCAGGAATTGATCCCTCCTGACTACATGTCCAAAATACATAAGACACAGTCTAGCCATCCTTGCTTCCAAGGAGTACTCTGATTGCACTTCATTTAGGACAGATCTGTTGGTTCTTTTGGCGGTTCATGGTATATTCATTATTCTTCTTGAGCACCATAATTCAAAAGTATCAATTATTTTCCTGTCTCCCTTATTCAATGTCCAGCTTTCACAACCATATGATGTGACTGAAAATACCATGGCATGAGTAAGGTACACCTACTTCAATGTGACATCTTTACTTTTCAATATTTTAACAATATATTTAGAAAATTGTATTTTATCTGAAATAGTATATACACATACAACATTTATTCATATGAATGACAGGAGACAAATCAAAATGTTTGCCTAATACTTCATGTCTATCAACCCCTGTGCCAGTCTAGCACTTGTATTAGTCCATTTTCTGTTGACATAACAAAATACTCAAGGTTGATTGCTTCATAAGGAAAATAAGTTTATTTAGCTCATAATTTTGCAGGCTGAAAAGTCTAAGATTGAGAAGCCCCATTGGTTCAGCAGCTGGTGAGGACCTCGTGATGGAAGGTATGACAATGGAGGGAGAGTGTGCAGAAGTCACATGGTGAGACCAGGAGCCAGAGGGATCCAGGAGCCAGGTTTGCCCTTTACAGTGACCTGCTTTTGCAAGTGCTAACATCTAGCCACGTGAGGCTAGCAATACTAGCGTTGATCCCTTCCAGTGACCTAATCATCTCCACTAGGCCGCACCTCTTAAAGGTTCTACCACCTCTCAGGATCACCGCACTGGGGACTGAATATCCAGCACATGAACCTTTCGGGGCCATGTGAAACCACACCCAAACTTCCACATACTCCTTTGGATTAAGTAAGGGTGAGGTACACACATGGCTATAGTTTGGATCTGGAATGCTCCACAAAGGGCATCTGTTAGAAGCTTGGTCCCAGCCTGTGGGAGGCAGTAGAACCTTTAGGAGGCAGAGCCTAGTGGGAGGAAGTTAGGTCCTTGGGATGTGCCATTGAGGAGGATACTGGGGCCTCCAGCTGCTCCCTGTCTCTCTTTCTTCTTCTTCCTGGCCACTGGGAGGTGAGCAGTTTCCTCTGTCCTATTCCCTGCTATGGTGTGCTGCACCATACAGGCCAAAGTGAAGAGGCCCCCATGGATTGAAGCTGTGAGTCATAGCAAACTTTTCATCCTTATAAGTTATTTCCTCGGGTATTTTATCATAGCAACAGAAAGCCAACTGACGCAACTAACACATCATTCGGGAAAAGGAGGAGAGAGTACCAACAGCCCTGGGCATTACACATGGGTGGAAATGAACCATCATCCTAGGGATGGAGGAGGGAGAGGCCTACAGTCAGGACTCAGCTTGAGAGCAGCCCAGGTGAGCCATGGGGTGCTGAACACCATGTGGATGCCAGGTGCCAAGGAGACGATGACAGCAAATATGAACCAGAAGGCATATTTCCCAGTTTCCAGCTGTGTCCTGGGTAGGCTTCCTGTCAGCGTGATCATAAGCAGTGACCTATGTCATTACAGTGTGATTCTTCCAAGGCAGGCAAGCGCACAAGATGTTAGTCGATTCCTCCTCCTGTGCCAGAGCATTGCTCACTGTGTTCTTATGTCGAGAGAGGAGAGTTACTCTTCACATGCTAAATAGATATGAAATAATCCAGCACCAGGAAACATTAAGCCACTGGCCCAAGGCTGTGGGTCTTGGACTCCATGTTCTCTCTTGTGCTGCCCAGCCCACAGGCATCTGTGACCCTCATTGCCACGTCTTCCCTCCTTGGAAGCCAAGCCTGTCTTTGGCCTCTTGCAATGCTATTCAAGGCACATGGCCTCCCTCTATTTCAGCAGGGCTTATAAGGCCTGACAGGAGCCCAGGGCAGATCCCTGAGGTGACCAAGACTGACTTCCCATTCCTGGTGATGACCAGTCAGAGTCCCACGTCCCCCTGAGATAGCTGAGAGGGACCCATCTCTCCCTGGGGCACTGGGGATGTGTTGAGCATTGCTAAAACCACTGTTAAACAAAGTTAAAAACCAGTATTAATGCTTATTGTACATTCCTATTGTAAGTACTCCTGATGTATATTTTCCTGTAACTAAGCAAAGATGTTGGGGGATAGGGTGATTTCCATCCCTAATTGACAGCTGTGAGACTCTCCCTTGCTACTCTGTCTGCTTGAGCTAAAAGGCTGTCAATCGAGCAGTCAGTTGAAGTACCCTTATATCAGCACTGGCCATTTTCAACACTCCACAGATACCCTGGGGAGACTACATGATGACTGCAACTGCTTGCTCTGGCTCCTGAGGGTGCAGGCCCAGCCACAAGTGTTTCAAGCAACTTGCACTGAACTTTCCATGCAACCATTTCCACCTAGACCAGAGGGGGGAGCACTTCTCCTGGTGGCCTAGTAGAGAGACAGCTGTGACTGGTGCAAAAGGAACAATGCTGTGATTGCTATAAACACCACTTTTCTGGCTATATGAGAAGGCTGTTTGGCTCACTTGGTGAGCTAACTGGGAGACACCCTCCTGTGCTACTTCTCCTGGTGTTATAACATTGTTTGTTGTTGTTGTTAGGTGCCATTTAGTCAATCTGACTCATAGTGACCCTCACAGGGTTTTCAATGGCTAATTGTTTTGGGATTGTTTCAGGAGTGGATTGCCATGTCTTTCTCCCATTTTTGCAGTGCTGGGGATCGAAGCTGGATTTTCAGAGAGTGCAGAATAACACTCTGCCAACTGAACTAACCCCCAGCCCCATTACAACATTAGGCCTAATAAAAGGCCTCTCTTGAGTGGTCTTTTCTTGCCTACTTTTAGTAGGGCAGGCTGAACTGGTAAGGCAAAGAAAGAATCAGAGGTAGAAGTGACAGAGGAGCAGTAGAACCATGTGGACAGCACACTGAGTCTCAAAAGTGGCAGAGTGGCTGGCTTCTTGACAGCTACAAAAGAGGTAGGGCCCAGCTATTGGCAGGCCAAGCCACAAAAGTGGTGAGCGCTCCTGCTACTTGCCTGTTGCAAAAGCAGCATAGCCGCGGAGAGAGGCTAGCTGCTTTGCTACCTAATGAAGATGTGGAGCTTTAGGGAGCAGCTGGCAGGAATCCCAGTACGTAAGCCTGGAAGCTGAAATGGCAAGGGCTGAGGGTCCCCATGCCCTAGCCTACACAAGAGCCGTAACACTTTTAGGGCTAAGGGTCCCAGCACAGAGGCCTGCCCAAGAGGAATAACACTGAAAGTGTTGCCTGCTGCTGCTCCCGTCTGTGTGCTGCCATTGCTCTTTGTTGCCAAAGGCTGAGAGTTACAAAAGCCACCAAAGATCAGCTCTTGAAGACCATTCCCTCTCTACCCTCGATGTCCATCTGGGTAGAGCAAAAGGACCCCAGCCAGCCAGTGGGTAACTGCCCTTCTCCTACTGCAGTCACTGCAGTGAGGTTTGGCCTCCCAGACAGGGACACTCCTGTGCTAAGGAGCATGAAGGGAGCCTAGAGGAGTCAGAGGGTGAGCAGGGAGCTCTGAGGCACCCACCGTGCTCCCTGCCGGGGGCGTCCCTTCCCAAGAGACACGTGATCAAAAGGTGAAGCTTTCACTGGTCCCATTGCTGAGGCCAATGCTGGGTTCTTCCAGCATGCGGGACCCTCAAATATCTCCCCTTCCCAGATCGAAGCCTTGAACCAAAGACATAATAAAAATCTAACATGATTTATTTTGTTGTTGTTGTTGTTGTTAGCTGCTACATATTAAACTCCAAATAAGACAAGATGCACTTTGCCCGTGTTCTCTCTTACAATCCTATCGGCAACCCCACCAGTATAGGTTCTTTTTATTTTTCTAGATAAGGAAGCTGAAACTCAGAGGTTATATAATCATTTTCCCAAAGAGCTTCTAACCAGGAAGGGGGAAATCTGGGACCTATTGAACCCTAATATGTCTGGGGGCAAAACCTATGTTCTTTCCTTCAGAAAGCACTGCTGAATCTCTGGCTGGTTAGCAGGTAATTTTAGGGCTAGTCATGAACTCTTATCCCAAGCTGCACTCTACATCCACAGGGGAAAGGGGAAGGCAGGTCTGATGTCGTTAGGTAGCCGGCTATGACCTGGAGCTCACATGGGGTGGAGAGGGTGCAGGCTAGCAGGGCCAACTGGGGCACCAACCCACCTGCCCATGCGAGTTTCAGTCCACAACCCAGTCTAAACAAATAGCATATCTGTTCGGAGATTTGGTAGTGGATGAAGCAGAAGACACTGAGATCCAAAGGCAAAGGAAGAGCTACGAGGGAGGAAAATGGGGTGCCAGAAGCCTTGCAGGAAATACTTCTGAACCCCTACGTGTGCAATGAGCCATTGTGGCCAGTGCATCAGCATCCTCAGCCCCAGCCTCAGCCCCTCGTGGCCGTGGGGCCTGATGCATATGTGCATGAGTGTTTGAGTGTACGCGTGAGCACATGCACGTGTGAGTGTGTGTGCATGTGCAGACATGCGTGTGTTTGTGGAGCCAGATTCTCCCCGGCCAGTGCTGGGGATTGCCCTAGTTTGAGACCTCAAAGGCCAAACATGTGCTTTGTACTCTTGCCAGCTCCGGAGCCTCCGGCTAAGGTAGCTTATTTTATGGATGAGCAGAAAAGGCCCCACACAAATTTAAGAGGCCACCTGGAGAGTTGATTATGATTTTTAAGAGCTAACTCTGCCACCCACAACTCACTGTTTATGAAGGACCTTTGCTCACTGTTGCTATCGTAAACTGTGTATAAGACACTGTGTGCTCACGGGCCACCCAAAGCATTCAGCGGGCCAGGGACAGGCAGCTCTAATCAAGGTGCAGGGAGGAGACAGCCCCCACGGCTGCTGATAAAAGGAGGCTGAGACCAAACAAAGGCTGGGGAGGCAGCTGGCCATGCGCGCAGCTGTGCGGCAGCCACTTGAAGGTGACAGATCCCGTTAAGTTATGCAGCCAGGCTCCCACTGGAGGCGGGCCCCGTAAATCAACACCAGGCTCCTGCAAGCCTTCCCAAACATGCACACAGCCTGGGAAAGAGGCGGGAGAGAAAAGCACAGGAGGCCGCCAGGGGCAGACATGGGGCAGCTCTGCAGCGATGTCCCAGTCTCCCCTGCAGAGCCCCTAGGATGTGCAGCTTGGGCCCAAGGCTGTTTGGCCTGGAGCAGCTGGGCCCACCAAATTTCAGTCGGCCCTCGCTGTCCACCGCAGCTGGGTGGCAGGGGAGTGTGGGGGGATCCCTCTGGGAGAAAGGCTCTGCTCCTGATGTTGTTGTTGGTAGGTGCCATGAGTCAGACTGGATTCATATGGACCCCATGTGCAATAGAACCAAACACTGTCCGACACAATGCCATGCACACGATCTTTTTATGTTTGAGCCCATTGTTGCAGCCACTGACTTTCCTCACTGAGACCCAGGGTGGAGCCATCTGCAAAGTGGAGGTACAGCGTGGGCCACCCCATCCTTCCAGCTCATCCAGTTCTCTGATCCCACAACTGCGCAGGGTCAAGGTGAGACTCCTACCTTGGTCTGGGAGAAAGAAGCAGGTTAGGGGAGCTCTGCAGGCTGCAGAAGAGGAGGCAGAATTTCTAGAAGTCACCAACTTGCCCCAGGTTCATGGTGAAGCTGAAAGCAGAATCCACATCTCCCAGTGGCCCAGCCCGGCCCCCCGCCCTGCTGTAAGTGACCAGGTCAGATCTCTGCTTTGCAGCTGTAAACTTTCTGAAACATTTCTTGATCTCGGAAGCAATGACACTAAAATTAAACTCATCCGGTTCAGATCATAAAACAGTATTTGGTGGGGGAAAAGAATTAAGCCTTCAGCTCCAACTCTGTTGTTTTGCTTCGGTTTCCCTGCCCCTAGCCCACCCCCATCAACTCCTGCTGACAAAATCAGGAATTAATCACGATTATTCTCGGAGCAGCCGGTTCCTGCTGGCACCACACTGATAGGGGCCTGGGTGAGGAGGTGAACTAACTCCCGGGGCACTGACTTCCAGTTCTGTGGAAACAAAGGCGCTGAGGAGGATGGAGACCAGAGGGTCCCATCTCTGTGACTCACATGCCTCTCAGCAGCCCAGAGTCTGCAGGGTCATGTTGGCTGTATTTGCAAC
Organism: Pedetes capensis; assembly: GCA_007922755.1. Classification (NCBI taxonomy): domain Eukaryota; kingdom Metazoa; phylum Chordata; class Mammalia; order Rodentia; family Pedetidae; genus Pedetes; species Pedetes capensis. The sequence continues at coordinate 102,829 of VMDO01004844.1, read as the reverse complement.
ACTATGCAAATTCATGACAATCACACGCACTGGGAGCAGTCTGCTCCTTAAGGTAAACTGTAGATATTTTTTTGTTGTTGTTGTTAGGCAATGTGGAGTAGGGGTCCAACTGACAGCAACCTTCCCAGGGGTTTTAATATTTAGAAAGGCAAAATCCAGTTTGAGGAAAGGTGAAGATCTTTTCCAAACTAGTGGGAAATTTGTACAATCCTTGTAAATGTATTAATGCCCCTGAACCAGATGCTTAAAAATGGTTAAAATGGTCAAGTTTTTATTCTGCATTTTTTTACCATTGTCTTTTAAGGGGCAAAGGGAGTTAAAAGGCTTTTTTTTTTTTTTTTTTTTTATCAAGTCTTGCTGGCCAGCAGCTTGCCTCCACCTTCTTCAGCTTCCCCATTGCTGGGATCACAGGTGGATGCCATCACCCTAAGCCTGAAGTTAAAGAGAATAAAAACAAAATTGTCCAATTTTTTTCAGAGGACACCTCTGAAAAGATTGCATGAATTGTCTGCCATGAGGGCAGAGCATACCATAGCCATGGAAGGGGATTCAGGCAGCACATGGTTGTGCTACATGTAACACAAACCGTGCTGCCAGATCCCCTAAGAGATGTACCTGGCTTTGTCCATGTGGTCACAGGGCCCACAGAAGAACCCAGAGGGACGCTGTCTCAGAGAGCTCAAGTCTGAGAACTGTGTCAGTCGCTTTCCATTACTGTAAAAAATATCCAAGATAACTAACTTACACAGAAAAAGGGCTATTTTAGCTCACAGTTTCAGAGGTTCCAATCCATGGTCGGTTGACCTTGTGGCTCTGGGCCTATGGTGAGGTAGCACATTGTGTCTGGCACTCATGAAGGAGCAAGACTGCTGCTCACCTCATGGCCGGATGGCCAGGGAGAGAGAGAGACAGACAGATAGACAGAGAGACAGAGACAGAGACAGAAGAGAGAAAGGGGCTGGGTCTCACTATCCCCTTCAAGGGCACTCTCCCAATCGCCTGGTGGCCTCTCACTAGGCCCCACCTCTGAAAGTTTCCACCACCTCCCAAGAGTGCCATACCGGAGACCAAACATTTACCAGGGTTTCAAACTGGCAAAAAATTGAGTTCAGGGTTGGATGTGGGTTCCATACATTAAAATTTGGAGCATTTGGGTTCAGTTTGGGTTTGAGTTTAAAATTTTAATCCTATGTTTAGATATATGAATAAAGTTCTTTTTCCTTTTTTTTTTTTTTTTGTTCAAATTTTAATAGCTACTGATACAAAAAAATCTGAACCCAAACCCAATATTCACTGGCTTCAGGGTCAGGTTTGGGTTCAGAAAAAAATTTTTTAAATACTTGAACCAGAATGGATTCAGGATTCGAGTTTGGGTTCTGTTAAAACTGTGCTTATCGACACATAGGATTTAAACTGCACCCAAACTCTCTAAATTTTGACATATTAAACCTGAACCTAAACTTGAAACCAATTTTTTGCAAGTTTGAAGCCCTGCTTTCAACACACTGACTTTTGGGGAACTCTTAAGGTCCAAAGTATAGCAAGGACCTACAGTGGAAGGAATGTGTGGCATGAAGTACAAATAAAACAAAATGATTTTGAAAAATACATGATTGCTTCCTCAGTTAATCACTGAATGACCATGTGACCCAGCAATTCCACTAGTAGGTACATACCCAAAACAACTGAAAGTGGGAACTCAAGTACTTGTACACCAGTGCCCATAACAGCATTATTCACAATAGCCAAAAGCTAGGCACAATGCAAATGTCCACTGCTAAACACATGGATAAGTGTGGTACATGCATACAATAGAATATTATTCACTCATGAAATAGAATGGGACTTTGAGTCGGGTGCGGTGGCGCACACTTGTAATCCCAGCAGCTTGGGAGGCAGAGGCAGGAGGATTACAAATTTGAGACTAGAGGCAGTCTGTGTAACTTAGCGAGACCCTGTCTCAGAAGTAGAAAAATGGGCTGGGGGTGCCGCTCAGTGGTGCAGCACTTGCGCAGCATGCAAGCGCGAGGCCCTGGATTCAACCCCTAGTACCGAAAAAAAAAAAAAAAAAAAAAAAAAAGGAATGGGATTTTGAAACACATTAAACCATAGATGAAACTTGAAAATATTATGCTATGTGAAATAATCAGCCAGACGGAAAAGGAAAAATATTGCATGATTATACTTGTAAGGTACCTAGAGTCATCAAATTCATTGATACGGATTAGAAGTGACCAAGGGCTGGTAGAGAAAGGAGGGAGGAGTTGGTACTTCATGGGTCCAGAGTTTCTGTTTCTGATGATGAAAAGGTTGTGGAAATGGATAGTGCTGATGGTTGTACAACGTGGTGAGCATACTTAATGCAACTGTACTATACATTCAAAATAGTTAAAATGGTAAAAATTGTTTTGTACATATTTTATCATACTAAAAAATGTTTCAGGGAGTCGGGCGCCATGGCACAAGCCTGTAATCCCAGAAGCTCAGGAGGCGGAGGCAGGAGGATCGCAAGTTCAAGACCAGAGACAGACTGCATAACTTAGTGAGAGCATGTCTCAAAAAAAAAAAAAAAAAAAAAAAAAAAAAAAAAAAAAAAAAAAAAAAAAAAAAAAAAAAAAAAAAAAAAAAAAAAAAAAAAAAAAAAAAAAAAAAAAAAAAAAAGGCTGAGGGTGCAACTCAGTGGTCCAGCACTTACTTGCAAAGCATGCAAGCGCGTGGCCCTGGGTTCAAGCCCCAGTGCTGGAAAAAACAAACAAATAAACAAACAAAAAAACACTTCAAGTACTGAATTCCTAGGGAGAAGTAAAATGCGCATTAGTACATCGGCATCCATACTCGAAAGGTGAGAAGGGTTCCATGGGCTGAGAGAAGCAGGATGGAACCTCGGGTAGATGCACTTTTTTTCTCCCTTTATTGGTAAATGTTGCTGGGGTACAGAGTAACACAGCATTGGCTTTTTCCATTATGCAACTATTACATCACTTTGGGTTACACTTTTATCAACTTACAAGGCTTATGGAACATTTTGACTAATATGTAGTAAAATTCATATGCGTATTTGGGTTATGCTCCCCTATTTTTCCGTGTACTCGTGAAGTTGCGTCCTTTACATTGAGATCATCCTCTCCCCCTTTATCCCTCTACCTTGACTCTCCTCCCCATCCCACCTTCCTCAGTCTTTGCTTCCCTTTGCTAATTACCTCCCTCCTTCTTTCTACTCTTTATATTATCCCTTCTTTGCTAAGTTTAACTGTACAACTAGACGCACTTTTGATTCCCGCCGTAGCAGGCCAGATTTGCAGACCATGCTGCCTGCTGAAAAGAAATAAAATACTGCAGAGAACAGACTAGAAACCAAATCTTTGAAAGCATAAATAAACAAACCAGATAGCAACCAGCAGGCTAGACTCTAAGGAGAAATGAGAGGGGCCACAGAAAGGCCCAGAACAGGAAGCAGCCCAGCTGCTTTTACTCTGAGGGCTGTGGCTAAGATGGGCAAACTTGGGTTTGGGGTTTAACAGTCTCTTGAGCAGAGACAGAGAGCTGAAGGTGTGGAGCCCCACCAAGGCCAGGGACTCACCGAGAGGCACATGCGCCACAGAAAGAAGGTGGGGGTTAAAGACCAGCGTGTGTCTCATGCCAGTCCTCAGGATTTGCAATCCAGAAATTCAAGCTAAGAATTTGGTATTAGATGGCCACAGACTGGCCCAGCCCACTTGGCAAACACGGGGTCAGTAAATACCAGCTATGGCCACCTCCACCCCTACCTCCTCTCTGCCTGTCCTGTCCTCACTGGCCTCCTCCTGCTCCTGGGAGCAGCCGCCTCTCCTGTCCCTAGGCCAGTGCCCCAGGCTCTGCCGTCCCTCTTTTCCTCCTAATCATCCTTTTGACCTCAGCCCCCGCAGCATGTCTTCCAGGAAACTTGCTCTGACCCCAAGTTTAGATGGGGCCACTGTATAAATATACCTGTGCAACTTGCTTTTCAGAGTGTTTGAATGTGTTTTGAATTAGACATTCATAAGTGGGATTATTTGATTAATAGCCCTGTTCCTCGCTCCACTATGACCTGCTCATATCCAGAAATACGAGGGGGGAACAAAAAATACACTGAATGTTCAAAGGAAAAAAATGATTACAGTAAAAGACACACTGCAGTGATTCCCCACAAAATACTCCCCCGCCTTCAAGCACACTTACCCTCACTCTTGCCTGTCTGAAGCAGTTTGGGAGGTCCTCTTCCTTAATAAAAATTTTAATTTAAATATTCACCATATTTTTTTAATCACACCATGTATGACCACAAATTCCAGTCCTGAGACTATTTTGTTGGGTGAATTTCAGCAGCCTGGAGGACTCAGGGTGTACCCCAACTTTGCTGCTTATCTGGTGCCCTTTGTTGCATTTGAACTTTCAGAAATTTAATTTGTTCTTCTTGTTTAATGAAATAATAAAACGTACTCCCAACTACCTCCTAGGGCTCTTACAAGGATCAAATAAAACCGCAGATATGGTAAATGTAAGGAATTTTAGTTTAGGATTATAGCTGGAGTAATATCAAATTTTGCTGCATGGGTACTTATTATAAACCAAGCACTAACTATACAAAGGGTTTCACATACAATATATCATTTAATCCTCATCTGAAAAATTGTGAAGAAAGTATAAAGAAATGGAAGACCTAAAAGTTTAAGAAATTTGCGTCAACTCCAATTAAGAAATTTGGGGTCTGCACACAGCTCTCCCTGACTCCAGTACCCTCACATTCTTAACCCCCTGCACCTGCAGCCTCCCTGGAGTGCTTTTCACCCTGTGCTTCTGTGAACAGCAGCACCCACCGTGGAGATGACCATCTGTTTGTCTAGCAGTCAAGGGGAGAACATCAGAGGAACTCTGTTATCCATGTCCTTCCCAAACTCACAAGGATGAATTCAGAGTTCACCAGAGCACAGCCTTCCCTAGTATAAAGGCAGCTACTACGCAAGATTCTGGATTTGGAAGAGAAAGCCAGCTCTGCAAGGAATCCAATGTCAGCCAGTTTGTGTTACTACAAGGAAATACCTGACCCAACTAACTTTATAAAGAGAAAAGCTTTCTTCAGCTCACAGTTTGGGAGTTCAAAGTCCAAGATGGGGTGGTCCCATTGGCTTGGCAACAGGTGAAGGCAGGTGGTGACACATCATGGCAGGAGAAAGTGTGAGAGCAAATGGTCACATCATGAAGTAGAGCAGAGCAGAGAACAGGTCCCATGATCCTATTGGAGGACACCCTCCCAATCACTTAGGGCCTCCCACAAAGCTCCACCTCTTAAAGATTCCTTTACCTCTGAATAGCACCCCTGTGTAAGACAAAGCCTTCAGTTACAACAGAACTAAATGACATTTCATCCATAGCACATCCCAACTCCTGCCACCTCACAGGGGTTCCCCCATGACACTGATGATGGCACCTCCTACCCCATCTTGCTCGCGATGCGGCTTCATTCATGCCTTCTACCCATAGCTCAGTGGAAGTGGTCCTTGAGTGTGTAACAGTCAGGCAAAGCGAGGCTGATACTAAAGAAATTTCTTTTTCAATTAGAAAAAATCTTTTTTAAATGATCTTTCAACCTGCCACAATTTGGATCTGAAAAGTCCCCCAAAGACCCATGTGTTAAAGGCTTGCTCCGCCTGGGATGGTGCTATTAGGAGGTGGTAGAACCTGTAAGAGGCAGAGCCTAGTGAGAGAAGTGAGGTCACTGGGGGTGTAAGCTTGAAGGGGATTGTAGGCATTTTGACAGAAAGTGAACAGTTTGCTTCACCATGAGCCCCTGTTATGGTTGGAATACTAAGTGCTCCCCCAAAAGGCTGATGTATTGAAGTTTTGGTCCCCAATGCAAGCAGTGTACAGAGATGGGGCTTTGAGAAAGTGACTGGATAATAAGGGCTCTGTCTTCATGAACGGATAAATCCATTGATGTATTCATAATTCAATAGCATCACTGGGCGGTAATGGAAATGTGGAAGGGCCTGGTTGGAAGAAGTAAGTCCTGAGGATGTGCCTTTGACAGACACATCTTACTCCCACCCCTCCATCTCTGTTGATCTCTCTGCTTCCTGGCCACCATGAAGTAAGCAACTTTGCTCCTCCACTCCCCTCTTCCATGATGCTCTGCCTCACCACAGCTCAGAAACGAGCTGGCCTCTAAAATCTCTGAACAATGAGCCAAAATAAATATTTCCCCCTTTTAAGTTGTTTCTCTAAAATATTTATCACAGTGATTAAAAACTAACACACTTTCTCATCACAGGCACCAAAGAAATGAATTTACCCTGTTATTGTTGTTGTCAGGTACCATCGAGTCAGCATCTGACTCATAGCAACCCTATGTACAACAGGTGAAACACTATTGTCAGTGCTTCTCTGCTGTTCATAGGGTTTTCAATGACATTGTTTTTCGGGAATGGGCTGCCAGGTCCTTCTCCCAAGCCTACAGCACCTGGTGTTCCCAGGCGGTCTCCCATCCAAGAACTAACCAGGCCCAACCCTACTTAGCTTCCGTGATCTGACACGATCGGATGCCACAGTGCTATAGCTGCAGGCGAATTTCCCTTACCCTGCGCTAAAACCCCCAAAACTGTGAAGCAAAATAACCCTTTCCAATTTACAATATGATGAACCCAACATTTTGTTACAGTAACAGCAAATTACCAAATAACCTTAAGACAAAAATCAGATTTACATTTTTAGCCATTGCCACCACATCCAAGTCTTGTTTTCTGAGTTTTTACATAGAACTGCACTTTGGTTATTATGGAGTTGGTTTATAGTTTCTATTTTGTTCTTTGGAAGGCCTTTCTATACTTTTGACAAAGTGGTTTTCAATTTCACTTGCTCAAAGGATAGGAAAAACCTCTATGTTTTGTGCTTTGCCTAGTCATGTATGTGGATATGTCCTTAGAATTCCTTTGGATAATAAAGAACAGTGACAATTAGAAGGGTTTTCACTATTGCTTTCTTGGGCCCTAAGATTAATTATTATCTATAAGAAAGCATCAAAAGAAAAAGAACTTGATGATCAGTTTTTGAACATCTGACTAGGTTATACATGAGTAGCTATTTATTTGTATTAAGTTTACTTCACAAAGAGGCATTTTTAGCTACTACCCTAAGCTCTAGGAAATTAACACACACATACACACATGCGCGCGCACACACACGCACAACCATCTCCACATATTTGTACCAAAGATAAAGAACAGAGCTGACGAATCAATCTGACAGGTAATTTACCATTACAGCTTGATTTCATCAGTTGAGTCACAATGCATTATGAACCAGGAAAATTAGACAAGTCAAGGGGATGATAATATCAGTGTTTAATGTTTATTTTCCATTATCTGGCAGTACAATTATTCTCAATAAAATATAACCATTCTCTAAGAGAAAAACTTTAAGCAGATCAGCTTATAAAAATAGTACTATTAAAGTTTCAAGCAGGCTTGGCAACTTGGAGGAGACCCATGTGGCTTTTACTGATGACAGGTGTGACTTCAGAAAACTGTGTAGATTTATCTCTGCATTTAGGGGAAAGGCAGGGAAATGGCAAACAACTTGCACATACATTCAATAAAAGATGTTTCTCTCCTTCTCTTTTGAATATCATGCAAAATGGTTACCCCAACCCAAAACAACACGGAACAAAGTCATTGAAAGTCTTATGTCAACAAGGAATGTGTTAATAAATGTCACCTATACTCTGATGCTGTAAACCCAGGTATAAATTCACCCAAAGATGATTAAAATAAGATCTTTAATATATCTGATTGTCTATCAGATGTTTCAGAAATTGAGGTTTTGAATGCAGGCAAGATGTTTGGGACAAGCCTCAGATACAATTTTTTTTTCATATGGGGAAATTTTTCTTGATTTGTTCTGAAAGAATAAAGAATGGAAGCTGAAAAGTTTTAGATTCCTTATACTTCATATGTCAAATATTCCTAATTTTACCTTTAGCTATCATAGTTTCAGTTTTAAGATGGCATTTTCTTTTTCCTTTTTCCTTTCTTTTCTTTTATCTTTTTTTTTTTTCTTTTCTTTTTTCCCCCAATACTTGGGTGTTGAACCCAGGACTTTGTATATGCTTTACAAATACTCTACTACTGAGCTGCATCCCAGCCCCTTTTAAATTTTTTTATCTTGTGACAGGGTATCACTAAGTTATGCAGGATGCCTCTGGCCTTGAACCTGCGATCTTCCTGCCTCCACTTCTCGAGTTGCTGGGATGACAGATGTGCCCAGCTAAGATGGTATTTTCTTAGAAGTGAAAAGATGATAATTAAAACAACACAATACCAGAAAAGAGTGAGATGATGCTATGGTTTAATGTACCCCAAATGCCCATGTGATAGGGATCGTTCCTCAGTTTGGCACTAGGGGAACACAACCAAAATGTTAGTGAGAAGTAGGGCCTAGTAGGAGAGCCTAGGTCCTTGGGGAGGGGGTGCCCCCAAAGGGGATTCTGGGGCCCTTCCCTCTTCTGCCCTTTCACTTCCTCATGGCCAAGAGGTGAACAGCTTAGCTGTACCACATACTCCCGCCACGGTGTGCTGCCTCACCCCAGGCCCAAAGGCAGTCAGTCCGCCCTACCATTGACTGGAGCCTCCAAAACTTAAGCCCAAATGAACCTTTTCTCTTTATAAGTTGATTGCCGCAGGTGTTTGTTCCAGTAATGCAGAAGTGAAGCTGACTAACAAAGATGAGTGATAGGGTCTTAAGCTTTGTTTAAATTTCTGAAGCTTAAAACAAGGATAGTCCTGACTCAGTCTGCCACTGAAAAGAATCAAGGAGAGGGCTGATATAATGACAATAGAATAGTATCATTACTAATAATAAGGTTGTCACAGGGGCTGGCTGAATTTGTACCTTTCATTCTACACTATTGTCAATAACAATAGCTACAATTATTTTTGCATGTCATCCAGAGACAGCAGAACAATTTAGTTCAAACTAGACCTTCCAAAGCCTGAAAAAATATATAGTTATGCATTTATCAATGGTATCCAACTTATGAAAGTTTCTAGTCAACAAATTTTTTACTTTATGATGGTGAAAAAGTATACCATACAACCATTCTGGTTTTCCATTTTCAGTAGTCTTCAGTCAATTACACGAGATGTTCAGCACTTTACTATCAAACAGGGTTTGTGTGTAAGATACTTTTGTTCAACTTCAGGCTAATTTATGTCTTCTGAGCACATTTAAGGTAGGCTAGGCAAAGCCGTGACGTTTGGTAGGTTAGGTGCATTAGATGTACTTTTCACTTTTTAACATACAGTGGTTTATTAAGATTATTATTAATCTTAAATTGAAGGGCATCTGTATACACACATCCCATTGTGTATATACATTTGTTGTTGCTGTTGTTAGGTGCCATTGAGTCGTGTCCAACTCATAGCTACCCTCATAGGGTTTTTTAGTGGCTGATTGTTTCAGGATTGCCTTAGGAGTAGATTGCCATGTCCTTCTCCCATTTTTGCGGTGCTGGGAATTGAACCTGGGATGTCAGAGGCTGCAGAGCAGTTCTCTACCAACTGAGCTAAATCCCAGCCCTGTGAATACACACACACACACACACACACACACAATCATATCCAGGCCAAGGGCATCACAGAGAAAATACATCTCTCAGTCCACCAGTTAAGTAACAGAACATGGCACCATCTCAAATAGGTTCCATCCAGGTGCCTTGCTCACATCAGTCATCCCAGGGACTTGAGAGGCAGAGGCAGGAGGATCATGAGTTCAAGGCCTGAGGCAACCTGTAACTTAACGAGATGTTGTCTCAAGATAAAAAATAGAAAAGGTGTTGGAGTGCAGCCCAGTGGTAGAGCACTTGCAAAGTCTGTGCAAGACCCTAGATGCCCCCTGTTGCTGTTGCTAGGTGCCATCCATTGGTATCCAACTCATAACAGCCTACGTACAACAGAACAAAACACTCCCCCATAATGTGCAATGCCTGGTGCTATTGTCAGTGTTTCTCTGAAATGCATAGAGTTTTTGATGGCTGATTGTTTTGGGATTGTTTTTCAGGAGTGGGCTGCCAGGTCCTTCTCCCATTTTTGTGGTGCTGGGCATCGAATCCAGGGCCTCAGAGTACACCGAGCAAGTTCTCTACCAACTGAGCTAATCCCCAGCCTGTATGCCACCTTGTACCACACACACAAAAAAAATAGAAGTAGGTTCCTTGCTATGAATTTAGGTTGGTGGAACTTTTACATTCAATTGCATTGGACTCAAATAATAATAAATACTGTATCCTACTAATTTTACTCTCTGCTGCCTGAATATAAACAAGCACTGTATTCAAGAAGAGACCAAGAGTAGGATCTTCTTGAACCACATTGATGTGAGCCAATAAGATGTTTCTCTCTGCATTCCACAGCACTTTATGTCTCTGATCATAAATAACAACCCTTAGTTTTTGGTCACATAGTCAATAGCAAGTCCAGGCCAAGGCAATGATATCATTAGATAAGAACAGAACTTACAGGAGAAGCTGAATCACAGGTGATCCAAAGTTCACAGGAAATATGAACAAGTAAATCAAGAAAGTTATTAACAGGATAAATAATAAGGAAGGGCAAAGACAGGTTCTACAAGGCTAAGAAGGTATACCATAAAGTCTCAATGTATGAACACATGAGTTGACAGACCAATGATATAAATAAAAAATCCAAATATGATTCAAAATACATACGAGGTGCCATCTCAAGTCAGTGGGGTAGAGGTCACTTCAAACATAAACTATGCTAAAAACCAGGCATGGTGGTGCACATCTGTAACCCTACCACTTAGGAAGCTACAATTGTGAGTTCCAGGCCAGCCTCAATAATAATAATAATAATAATAATAATAATAATAATGAATAATATAGGAAGGACAAATATTTTATATATTTAGAAACACAAAGAAAAAATAAAATCTTAAGAAAACACAGGTAAATTCCCTTATAATCTTGGAATGAAGGAAGATGTAACTACACATCAAGATCCAGAAATTTTAAAAAACAATAATAAATTCAACTATGAAAAAAATAAAATGTCTATAGGATAAGAAGGAAAATCTTAAGAAAAATCAGAAAACAAATGACAAGCTGATCAAAAAAATCTACTGCTTAAATCATGGACCAGTGGTTCTCAACTTTTTTGGTCTCAGGAGCATTTTGCACTCTTACTAAATATTAAGGGTCTCAAAAGTTTTTGTTTACCTGGATTTTATCTATTACTATTTACCCTAATGTCTACAGGTATACCACTCTGGCATCTGATCCCGTCAGATCTCGGAGGCTAAGCAGAGTTAGATTTGGCTAGTCCTTGGATGAGAGACTACCTGGGAACACCAGGTGCTGGAGGCTTGGGAGAAGGACCTGGCAGCTCACTCCTGAAACAATCAGCCATGCAAAACCCTATGAGTAGCAAAGAAGCACTGACAATATTAACAGGCATGGCACAGTGTTGGGTAGTGTTTCTTTCTGTTGTACGTAGGGTCTCTACAAGTCGGGCCCAACTCAATGGCACCTAATAACATTTACCCTACTAGAAATTAAAACAGAGAGAGTTTAAGTATTAAAAATAACAAATCTGTTTGATGTTAATATAATGTGTTTATGAAATATAGCTATTATTTTACACTTCTTGCAAATTTTTAAATATCTGACATAATAGAAAACAGGAAGGGCCTCATATGTATTTCCACATTTGATGTCTTGCTCTGGCTAAAGCGTATGTGGGAAAATCTAGCTTCATCCAGATATGTAGCTGGAAAAAGGAGGGATATTTTAATAGCCATGTCAGATAATTTGAGATATTATTCCTTCACACTATAGTAGAATATGACAAGTAGAATCTGAAGCCATATAAATGAACTTCTCAGAATTTTTTAAGCTAAAATCCATTAGCTGACCTTGCAATCCGGGTGGTTCTTTTAGCCATTCGTGATTGTATATTGTCATCCATCGGTGTCCATTTTATAATAAAAGTTTTCTGCATCATGCTCATTTTCCAAGTGTTGGTGTATGCTAGGATACAATATTTTAAAAATTAGATTTGTCAATAGCACCACTGATGTCTCCCTAAGCCACTTTTTCAACACTCTTGGCAGTTACTACACAACCATGTATTTCTCTAAAAGGCCAGAAGCTAAATTTTTGCTTATCTTCTTTATCCATAAGACAGTGGATGCAATTTTGCCAAAGGCTTGCTGATTTCCCAACTGTATTTACAGCATTCTTTTCATTAACCAACTTTCTCCGCCTCCTCCACCTCCTCGCCCTCTTCATCTTCCTCCTTTTTCTTGTGCTTATTCTTCAGTTGGGAAAAAATTGTCCACTTTGAAACTTCTGGAAACTTTCTTCATTTCTTACCCAACATCACTGACGTATATGTTCTGAGATTTCATCTGCAAATTCTTTAAGAAGCAGAAGCATACCAGAAGGAGTTGGTCTGGTCCTGGAAATAAATTCTTTTAAACTTTGATTTCTTTCCATTGCTTTTCATGGGTCTGTAGTCCCGACACAGTGTCTGCAACAATGGGCCTAAACATAAATAAGATGGTTTGCCTGGCACAGAATCGGCAAGTGTTTCGATCTGCTGTACATAGGGTCGCTATGAGTTGGACTCGACTCGACGGCACCTAACAACAACAACAACAACAATCCTGTTTGAAGCTAATTCTGCTTGCTGGGGATGTAGGTCTTTCTTTTACTTCTTGGTCTGAAGTTTAAAGGCACTTTTTGTTGACTGGCATTTTCTTAAAGTTCATGAAGAGTTTTAACATTCCTGATACTTTTATAAATTTGTACTGTTATCTGGTCATTTGGATCAGATGTTCCACACAGTCAACTTTAGTTCATCCTTTGGAGCTCATTGAAAGGCCTCCTATGCAAGCATAGCGATTTATTTGGTTGCTCTCCTTCCACTTCACCTCTCATTAATTGTATACTTGAAAACCCACTTTTTAAAGACTTTCTCCCAAATCCATGGAGGCTTTCATTTTTAAACTCTCCAGCCATAAGACATTCATCTTGAGTTTGTGGAAATCGGACTCTGCATCGTTGGTTAAACCCAGCACTGTATTCCATTTCCTTGTTATTATGAACATCAGGATAAAGGGATCCTTGTCTCCTGAGTATTCTCTCATTTCTGCTCCAACTCTAGCTCTTCTTTATATATTAAAATTGTCCACCCGGATGCCCCCTTCTGAATGCTTCAGCCAAATGAGTCTTAATACCAGACCTGTACTTTTAGTCAGGATGGACAAAGGCCCATCACGCCATAGATCTTTTCTCTGTGTGATATATGACCTGCATTAAGCAGAATCTCCCCAACCTTCCAAATAGGTGGGTGGAATCATGTAATTTATTAAAGTGCCACATAACTTCCTTTTAGCTTCACTTACATTTTCATCATGCTTCCAACTCTTAGTTTTGTGATTTCTTTTCAAATTATTATCTTCCTTACATATCACACAGTCTTTCCTAATCAGTCCATTTCATTTGGATCTATTACCATTATATAGTTACAAATTTTGCAGGGTTTTTTTTTTTTTTTTTTTTTTCAGTGCTAAGGATGGAATCCAGGGCCTCACACATACTAGGCAAGTGCTCCAGCAATAAGCTGTATTCCCAGCCCTGCAAATTCTTCTTGTAAGCCTTTATATCTACAGGATATTTAGCTCATAATATATGGAGTTCGTCCTGGTTTTTAAAAAATGCCCTGTGTATCATTTTTTGTTTTGTTTTGTTGTTAGATGTTGGGATTCCCAGGGGGATAGAGAGTACCCCAAACATGGCTGGTCCTAGGAGCTCATCTAGCCCACTTGGAGGACCAACCCCTCTTCTCCAAGGTAAGTGACCCTTACCCAACATCTGGGTTACTTGCTCCCATTGAATCCTATGGGGCAAGATGGCAACTGGTCACCTTTGCCATACATCTGGGTATCTCACTCTTTCTCCAACCCATTGAATGGGCCAAGATGGCACCCAAGGTATGGTAGCATCTAAAGCCCAACTGGTGCCCACTTGGTCATTTCTGATCCAACCCTGTTCCCCTGATTGGCTGGATATCAGGCCATATAAACTCTGGAGCTCAGAATTCAACAGCCTTTCTGAACACCACCCAAGAGAAGCTCACCGGGTCCTTGCAGTTCCTGAAGAACCCAAAGCCAGTTTACTCACCTGCCTAGCATAGCCTTTAGCCTTCCTCCCACTTGCCTTCATCCTACTTCAAACTGCCTGCCACCCCTACCCATTTGACCTCTACAATTTCAGGTACCCTACACAGACCAATAGCTTCGAGAGGCAAGACTCCGAGAAGCAAGCCTCCAAGAGTCAAGCGCAGGGACTCCCAAGTGGTGAAGCCTGCAAGCCAGAAGAGCAATGGCACTCGGGAGTCTCTGCCCAAGCAGCAGAGACATCAGCTGTGTACTTCCCCTTTCCAACTCCCTTTTTCCCTCTCCATAATCCTCAGTCCCTTTCCCTCTCCTCTACAAATAAACCCTTGTCTTTTATCCTGTGCATGACGCTCTGTTCTCCAGCAACAGCCTTGCCACGGGGTGCACTGTTGGGGTACCCCCACCTCTCACTTCCACCCACAACACAGAGAAAGAAAAGAACCTGACAGATGCTATCAAGTTGGATCTAATTCATAGTGACTTTATGTACAACAGAACAAAACACTACTCAACACTGTGCCATGTGCATGATCTTTTTATGTTTGAGCCCATTTTTGAAGCCACTATATTTCTTCCATTTTGAGTTGTGCTACATCAGCAAATAGAGGTCCCAGAGGCTTTATTCCATTTCTGTCATTACGGTTGACTCTACTTTGAGGAGGCAACTCTTCCCCAGTCATTCTTTGAATGCCTTCCAGCCCCAGGGAGTGGGGGTCATTTTCTGGCACTGTATTTGACAGTGCTTCTTTGCTATTTATAGGGTTTTCAATGGCTAATTGTTTTGGGAGTGGGCTGCTGGGTCCTTCTCCCTAGTCTGCCTTAGTCTGGAAATGTAGCTGAAATCTATCCACCATGAGTGGCCCTGCTGGTATCTGAAATGCCAGTGGCATAGCTTTCAGGATCACAGCAACATGCAAGTCCCCACAGCACAACAAGGTGACAGACATATGGCGGCTGTGAATCATAGATATCTGAAAACAAGATGTTGGGCCTGAACATCCTTTATTATAAAGAGTATTTCTGGGTATTGGGGCCAATATGGTACTTCTGACTGTTACATAAGTTCATTCAACTTTTAATCCAGTGATTATTTATGGACTTTCTTGTCATGTATAATTTAATTCATCTTGATCAGTTAAGTTTCCTGTCACACATTCTTTCTGGTCTTCATGAGCATCATCCTCTCCTTGGAATTCATAATTCTGTTACTGACAAGGTCACTATGAGTCAAATTCAACTTGATGACACCTAACAACAACAATGGGCTGGGATTTAGTTCAGTTGGTAGAGCGCTGCGCTGCAATCTCTGAGGTCCCGAGTTCAATTCCCAGCACCGCAAAAATGGGAGAAGGACCTGGCATTCCACTCCCAAGGCAATCCTGAAACAGTCTGCCATTAAAAACCCTATGAGGGTCGCTATGAGTTGGATACCGACTCGACAGCACCTAACAACAACAACAATAAAAGCAGCTAACATTTATTACAAACATACTATGTCTCCAGCAATGTATGAAGTGTTTAATAACTAGTACAATATGTACACATGGTTTTATAATGAATTTTACTAATATAAATAATAAAATATATTGTACCTTTCACAGAAAATTCTACATAAGCAATTTATTCTCAAAAAATCTTTTTATGGATTTTTCCCAAATTCTTGCATTTGCAGCCATCCTATGAAAGCAAGTGATTAATGAGTATAATTTGGCATGAATGTTGGTTGATATTTCATTTACATTAATAGGTAAGACAAAAGAGTACAATCAATACATATGTGAGAGCTTCACTTGTTTGTCAATGATGTATCTGACTTCTTTGCTGAATCAGATAATAATGTTTGAAATGCTAGAAGAATATTTCTGTAATTTTTTTGTGATCTGCATTAACAGTTTTTTATCACTTTCTTAAGTCTCAACAAGTCAATGAAACAATTAACCAATCCTTGATTTGGTCTATATATTCCCATCATATGCCTGCAGCCGTAGCCCTGTGGCATCCGATCCCATCAGATCTCGGAAGCTAAGCAGGGTCGGGCCTGGTTAGTACTTGGATGGGAGACCGCCAGGGAACACCAGGTACTGTAGGCTTGGGAGAAGGACCTGGCAACCCCCTCCCAAAAATCAACCTGCCATTGAAAACCCTATGAACAGCAGAGAAGCACTGACAATAGTGTTTCACCTGTTGTATACAGGGTCGCTATGAGTCGGATACCGACTCAACGGCACCTAACAACAACAACAATTCCCACCATGGCCAGTTTCAAATTACCATGGTTTCACTGAATGCAGAATTGGAGAAAGACACGTGATGTACTCAGTTATAGTGTATTTCCACCACACAGATACAATATAACATCAAGAATATAAAAACAGAGCCGGGTGCAGTGGTGCACACCTGTAATCCCAGCAGCTGTGGAGGTGGAAGCAGGAGGATCGCAAGTTCAAGACCAGAGGCAGTCTGCATAATTTACCTAGACCCTGTCTCAAAAAGTTAAAAAAAAAATGGGCTGGGGGTGCAGCTCAATGGTCCAGCACTTACAAAGTATGCAAGCATGAGACCCTGGGTTCAAACCCCCAGTACCGAAAAAAAAAAGTAGTAAAATGCAATAAAATAACAACTAATTTTGACTATTGCCTTTGTTTTTAAATGACACTCAAGTGCCGACTGGGAAGAGATGATATACACATTTATAGAGTCATTTGCCAACCCTTCCTTTCCTTACACTGTCATCTACTGAAAAAGCCAGACTTTTTGACAAATAGGTTCTCACAGTCTGAACCTTCGTGATGTCATAGTCAGGATGGAGTTTTCTGTCCTCTGTGTAAGGTTCACTTCCTGTGTAATGAATCTGTCAGAGGTCCTGTTTTCTTCCATAAGGAAGTATGTGATGTCTAGTTTTTTCTACTTCTATGATGCTTACTATTTACATTAATTCAATGGGAGGTAAAAAGAAATGGGTGATACTATGCTCCTTTTTCAATTATTAGTTCCATTTTTATATGGAGATACTTCCTCTCATCTCCCATTTGCTTAACCAGTGGTCAAGTAAAAACAGAAGGGGAGGTTAGATGCTTAATTCTGTCTATCGGTCTTCATGAAGACAGGAATTGGTTCCTTCTCACCATTCTAAGGTGGCCAAGGCTGGTTGTAAATAATATCATAAATTTATTGGTTTAAACATGCTAATGGATTTCAATTCATTGCACTTATTAATGGCGTCTACAGCCACACCACCCTGCCATCCCATCCCGTATGATCTCTAAAGCAGAGCAAGGTCAGCCTGATTTGTCCTTGGATGGGAGACCAGGTGCTGTAGGCTTGGGAAAAGTACCTAGCAGCCCACTCCCCCGAAACAATCAGCCATCAAAAACCCTATGAATGGCAGAGAAGCTCTGACATACTGCCGGGCATGGCACAGTCTCGGAGAGTGTTTCAATCTGTTTTATATAGGGTCACTATGAGTCAGACCTGACTCCATGGCACTCAACAACCACAGCAGCATTATTAATGAAGTTCAAATTGTGCTGCTTTTGGAAAGTGGTGCCATCTTCAAGTTGTCTCCAGAATCCTTTTGACAAGATCTTCCTCACACTTGATAGCTTCCTTGCCACGACAAGATCTTCCAGAACCATCTCGTACATTTCCTGCCCTGAGCACATGTCCAAGAGCCTTGATATCTTTTAATGACAAATTGTATTTCAAGGTCAAAATTCAGGTGCTAGGGATGCTGCTGCAGTTTTCTGGGTTTTTTTCTAGGTCTTTTTAGTGGTCAGAGTTTATAAGTTACACAAATGTACATATAGACATTATTGTTGTTGTTAGGTGCCATCGAGTCAGGTCCGACACCGTGCCATGCCTGGCACTATGTCAATGCTCCTCTGCTATTCATAGGGTTTTCAATGGCAGATTGTTTTGGGATTGCTTCAGGAGTGGGTGTCCTGTTAATCTTCCCAATTCAAATTAAAAACTCCAGAAGTTCAACTGCTTACACTGCAACTTTTATATCATTCTGAGAATTCTGATTTTCAAATACTCAGGGCATGAAAGCATGAAAATATCTGCTATGTATATATTTGTTTAACTTGCATTACATATACCCCAGGCAGCATACCACCAATATGATTGCTGAACACATTAAAGCTTTGTGTATGCTCATCTCCTTCTTCCACTGTAAAAACAGTACAAGATTTTCATTTGTCAGGGCATGTAGTCACTAGGGACTGTATTTTTTCCCTGTTACCGCACTCATTCAGTTCTTATTTCTACAAGCAACTAAATACCTAACGTGCAATTACTATGGTTTGGATGAGCGTCTCCCGGAGGGCCAGGTAATGTAGGGGTTTGGTACCCAAGTGCTGTTTCGTGGGGTGTGGAACCATTGAGAGGTGGGGCCCAGTGGGAAGTACTTAGGTTGCTGGGGGTGTGCCTCCAAGGGGATCATGGGATCCTAGACTCTCCATCTCTCTGCTTCCTGGTTCCAGATGGTTTGCTCTGTTACCTGCTCCTGCCATAGTGTGCTGCCTTATCAGAAGCCCAAAGGGGCTACTAGATGGGAATAGAATCCCAGAACCATGAACCAAAATGCACCTTTTCCTCTGTAAGTTAATTGCCTCAGGTATTTCATTATAGTCATGTGAAGCTGCCTCATATATCAATCATCAGTTTTATGTTGATGTCTCTGACATTTGGTAGTACTGGTTCTATAATAGATTCTTAAAGAAGGAATAATGTGAAGGGTATTTCTCTTGTTGGTAACAGTTTGTGCCCTTTATACCTGAAATTTCCCTCCTTTTGGATAGAGTAACCTTGGCTGATTTTGCTCCTTTGGGAATCTTAAATATATTGTTCCATTTTCACCTGGCAAAAAGCATTGCTGTTGAAAATTCTGATGAAAATCTAGTACTTTCCCTTACAAATCAAATGTGCTTTTCAAATATACAGCCAAAAGATATGCTTCTATTTATTTATAGTCCAATAATTTTACTAGAACATCTTGGCACTTGGTTGTTTTGGGTTAATATTAGTTATAAGTATTCTTTTAATCCATAATTTTTCAATTTCAGGAAAATGTGCTTGAAATATAGTTTTTAATATTTTTGCTTGCCTTGGTCTTATGCAATCCTGTTTGATTTTGTCTACCTTTCTTCATTATTACTTAATCCTTTAAAAAAATCTTTAAATCTTTCATTTTTAAAATGTTTTCTTTTAAAGTATTATCTATTGCATCTTCCCTTCTGTTTCTAGTCTATGATTTTGAAATATTTTTATCTCTAATTCTTCTGAGTTCTATTCTTTTTTATTCCTTCTGATTCTGATTTATGTTATTCTTGAATGTCTTATATCTTTTCCTAAAAGACTTTCAAATCATTTTGCAGTAGTACATTGTAGTTTTGTGGGGATTTCTGACATGCTTCTACGTCCCATTGGGATGTGATTCTGTTCCTTGTTCTTTTTCTTATATATACTTATATGGAATTTGACCTTGAAAGTATTTTCTTGTTTTATCCAAAATTAAATTTTCCTGAGGTTTTGGAATAAGAGAGGATTCTGGCTTTGTTTCTTCGCAGAGGTCATTCTTGTGGCATTTGTATATTGCTAGAAAGCGTGGCAATCTGCTTTTTGGGGTTTCCTGGCTCCATTTCCCTTCCACATCTTGACACATATGACTCTTTTTTCTATTGCCTCTATCCTGTTCACATTTTACTCCACTTTCAGCAACTTTTCCTAAGTATGAGACCCTACCTTGGAAGGGGGCTCCGGCAAGTTGGTTTTGGTAATTCCTGGGGGCTGGGCAGAGCTTAATATTGAGGTTCTTGGGAGGCGGAGGCAGGAGGATCACAAGTTCGAGACCAGAGGCAGTCTGTGTAACTTAGTGAGACCCTGTCTCAAAAAGTAAAAAAATGGGCTGGGGTGCAGCTCAGTGGTACAGCACTTGCAAAGCATGCAAGCACAAGGCCCTGGGTTCAACCCCAAGTACTGCAAAAAAAAAAAAATATATATATATATATATATATATATATATATATATATATACACATATATATACACACACACACATATATATTATACACACACACACACACACACACACACACACATATATATATATTCCATTGCTTTCTTCTCTAACAGAAACCAAAACCACACAAATCTTGGAGCTATTTGTGCATTGCTTCCCCCTGCTTGTATTTTTGGGGTGAGGATACCCTGTCACTTCATTTTGTTGTCAATGTCATTATGTTGTTTTAATGTGGTGATTGAAAAATTATATTGTTAATTACCACCATCTCCCCAGAATCCTTTCTATGCATTTAGTTTTCATGCAGGAAATATGATTTGGATTACTTGTGTGGCCACAACTGCTGTCGTTTAATTCATGCTTTTCCTGACACTTCTGAATACACCACCTCACATGCGATGGCTTCATGCCAGGTTGTCCATCTGCTGTTGAGACCAAGACTCATCCACTGAAATTATGCTTCATCAAAGGCTTCAACATTTCTTGAATTTATTTGACAAACTTGTTTTACTTTACCCTAGCAAGTACTCTAGAATTACATTTTTTGTTGTTTTCTTTTCTTCTTTTCTTTTTTCTTTTGAGACAATGTCTTGTTGTGTAGCCCAGACTTGCCTGGAACCCAGGCTGGCTTTGAACTTGCATTGATCCTCCTGCCTAAGCCTCCCTAGTGCTGCGATTACAGGCATGCACCACCATACCCAGCTGGGAATCACATTATCCTCAACACATGCTGCCCAATTGTGTAGGAACACAGTTCAATCTCAGACTGGAAATACACAAGCATCTGACTTGGAAGACATGATAAAGACTAAGACTGATCATTCTGTGTATATGTCAGAATTAGGGATATATCAGCCGCCATATTACTAATCTCAAGCCTCTAAACAAAAGAGATTATGTTAATTTTGCTGAAGTTAACACAATGCGTGACACTTAAACCCCCAAAACAAATTCACTGAATTTGCTCAGTGAATAAGGAAAATATTCCTAGTAGATTGCTTATATTAAACTCTCTTCCAAACCTCTTTTTTGGTGGGAGATACTTCTCATTATTTAAAATAGGAATCTTATATTGTGTGATGCTGGTTTGTAGAACTTGGTAGCAGCTGAATATGCTGCAAGCATTGACAACAGATGATGGATACAGATGTTCAGGCATTATGACTGGGGCTCAGGAAATCAATCTGGCCCCTATTAACAGGTCAGGTGACAGGGACAGTAGCAAGGGCAGTCAGAACATGTAGCCAGGTATCAGGAAGGTTACATCAGACCTGGTTCCTTAACCCAAAGGATGAACTCAGTGAACTCTGTGGTCAGAACTGCTATCCAGGGATATTAGGATTTGCTAGGACAAGCGAAGCCTGCATTCATAGCACTGTGGCATCTGATCCTGTCAGATCTCAGAAGCTAAGCAGGGCCGGGCCTGGTTAGTACTTGGATGGGAGACTTCCTGGTAATACCAGATACTGTAGGCTTGGGAGAAAGGACCCGGCAACCCGCTCCCCCCAAGAAAATCAATCCGCTACTGAAAACTCTATGAACAGCAGGGAAGCATTGACAAAGTGTTTTGCCTATTGTACGTAGGGTCGCTATGAGTCAGATACTGACTCAATGGCACCTAACAACAATAACTGGACCAGAGAAAAGGTCTGGTGTTCTCACTACAGTGATGGTGGATTCCATAGAAGCCTTTGATTCTTCAAGGCCAAGAAAACTAAACCATGTGAACACAGGGGCCTCCATATGTCCTACCTAGTGCTCTGTGAGCAGCAACTCAACTGATTGTCAAAGGTAAACAGCAGCTGCTGATGGATCAATCGCTGACATGGGGAGGGAGAAGGAAAAGAAGAAGTCTCAGAGAGCAGCATTTCATGTCTCAATGAATTAATGAGAAGTTGAGAGGGCTTCGGTGAGTCAGTGTCACTCGCATAGTTTCCTCCCTCTGTGACATGTTTAAGGGTGAAATGAAGCATTCTGTTGAAGCTAGATTAGTGAGGGAAACTGACATCCTCTTCTACTCTCCTCATAGAAAATACTCCTTACACAGAAATTGAAAGCAGCTTATTAACAGAAAGCCTTTACAACAGGGTTGAAAATGCCTACGTAGCAGCTTCTTCAATGAGACCATTATATGTCAACTATGCACACAGGTACTGGCTCTCAGTGAGTTTGGCCTGGGACTCTTCACATAAATCAAATACTACCTTGATAAAAACAAAGACCAAAATGCCAACTACCACCTGTTCTAAGGGCTCTACACTCCAAGACACATTCCACACTACAGCAAGCAGCTGGCAAAACCACATGCAGACCCACTGACTTATTTGAGACTGACAATAATTTCCCGTTATTCACACCTCCATGTCAGTTCCCACTTAAATAAACAAGAACCTCTGTTGTGCGGGTTCTCTGAGACCTTCACTATAGGGTGTTATTAGAAACCAGGAGATACAAAACAGTTTGAAAGCACCAACTATAACCATTTCTTAACACTGTTTAGAGATCATTTCTGAAAAAAGATTTTTGAAAATCTTTCCCATCAAAGTGAAAATTTCTAAAATTTAAGTGTAAGAATATTGTGACACAGACTTCTGAAATGCTAATTCTCTCACGGTAGAGCATTCTTAAATTTCCCAAAGAGAGTGATGTCAATTGAGGCTTCTTCCAAGGCAGTTTCAAAATGTTTACCAGCTTGCAGGCAATTTGATGGTTCTGTCTGCAACTTACCACGCTTCCAGCTGCAATACAGCAGACAGTACGACACACATGCAAATCTGGTTGACTTGTAATTAAAGTGTATTTCTCTCCTTGACTTTGAGCTCTTCTACTGTCATGTAGTTCAGAGAGGATCATAGGAAGAACTATGAAACGTTACATGCTGCTTTGGGTCTTGTATTTTTCAAGGAATTTTGCAAAATTTGCATCTTGTAATTGCTTATTCCTCACAACCAATCTTCTACACCAGCACTGTCCAGAGTTTTCTGGGAGGATGGAAATGATATTCTATATCTGTACTGTCCAATATGGTAATCCAGGTACTCCCCATCACTTTTGAGCATTTCCAATGTGATTATTGTGACTAAGGAAATGGAGTTTTAGATTCTTTTTTTTTTTTTTTTTTTCTGGTGGTACTGGGGTTGAACCCAGGGCCTCGCGCTTGCATGCTCTGCAAGTGCTGGACCACTGAGCTGCACCCCCAGCCCATATTTTTACTTTTTGAGACAGGGTCTCACTAAATTACGCAGACTGCCTCTGGTCTCGAACTTGGGATCCTCCTGTCTCCGCCTCTGGAGCCGCTGGGATTACAGGCATGGGCCACTGTGTCTGGCTTTAATTAAATTCTTTCGAGTGGAATTGCTACCTCATATACTGATTCTATTTTTAATTTGAGAAACCACCATATTGCTTTCCACAGTGGGATTTTACAATCCCAACAAGGGAATATAAATTGTCACAAGGGTTCCAATTTCTCCTTTTCCTAACATTTGTTATTTTAAAATGTTTAAAAATAGTAGTGTTGTTGTTGTTGTTAGGTGCCGTCAAGTCGTGCCTGACTCATAGCAACCCTTATAGGGTTTTCAGTGGCTGATTGTTTTGGGATTGCTTTGGGAGTGGATTGCCATGTCCTTCTCCCATTCTTGCGGTGCTGGGAATCGAACTCAGGACCTCAGAGACTGCAGAGCGGCGCTCTACCAACTGAGCTAAATCCCAGCCCTAAAAATAGTAGTAGCCATCCCAAACTGTGAGTTGTGTCTCATAGTTTTGATATGCATTTCTCTAATTAATTCTGATGTTGAGCATTTTTTCATGTGCTTATCAGCCATCTGTGTATCTTCTTTGGAGAAATGTATATTCAAGTCCCTTGTTCATTTTTTTAAATTGAGCTGTTTTTTTTCCTTGAGTTTTAGTTGCTCTCAATGTATTCTGGGTATCAACTCCTTGCCAGATATGTGATTTGCAAATAGTTTCTCCTACTCTGTTCATTCCATTTTTACTCTGGTAGTGTCTTTTTGTGGACAAAATTTAAAATGTTTATGAAATCCACTATTTTTCTTTCACTGTCTTTGTTGCTAGATCCAAGAAATCATTGCCAAATCCAATGGGTTTCAAAGAGATAGTTGTCCACAATTTTTCATTGCAGCATTATCCACAATGGCCAAAACATGGAAGGAACTATGCCCACAGGCAAATGAATAACAAAATGTGGTTTATACATGTTATTCAGCCTTAAAAAGGAAAGGAGTTCTGAAATATGTTACAATATAGAACCTTGAGGACACAAGACTAAGTGAAATAAGTCAATCACAAAAAGGTAAACATACTATGATTTCACTTAGATGATGTAGTTATAACCATAGAGACAGAAAATAGAAAGGCAGTTGCCAGGGTCTGGGGGGAGTTGAGTAGAGGTTATGGTCCAGTGAGTACAGTTTCAGTTTTATAGGATGAAAAGTTATGGAGAAGATGGTGGTGATAGTTACACATTATGACTGTGTTTAGCACTGCTGAACTATACTTATAATTGAGTAAGATTGTAAATTTTGTTATGCAAATTTTATAATAGAAATATTTAAATTGTCACATGTGGCTGGAGGCTACTGTATCTGGACAGTGCTGTTATAGGATGTAAGTGGAAGCAGATATCCAATTAAACAGGGATTAATACACACTGTGCTCTCTCCAGGGATGTCAGTGGGTAGAAACAGAACCACTGGAGTCTATGTGCCAGGGAAGGAGGGAGGATCCCACCTTACTTTCTACCCAACTAGAACAAGGAGATACCAGTGGAAACAGTACCTACTCCCTGCCACCTCTAACTCATAATAAGTGTACATAACATGTAAAAGAAAAGAAAGTTTCAATATGTCACACAAGTAGTTATTTTAGCTTGACAATAGACTGCAAAAGGCAACAAGTTATTCTTCCTCAACTGATGGTCTTGAGCAGGCTAGGATGTGCTCTACAGTAATCGCCCCTTATCCAGTTTCACTTTCCACAATTTCAGTTATTTGCAGCCAACTGTGATCACGATCTAAAAATATTAAATGGAAAGTTCCAGAAAAAAACAATTCCTAAGTTTTAGACTGTTCACTGTTCTGAGCAGCAAAATGAAATCTCGCACCATCCCACTCCATCCTCCCGGAGACGTGCCGTGTCCCTTTGTCAGGTGTACCCACACAGCCAGTGAATACACCACTTGCCTAGTATCATGTGGAAGCCACCTGAGGTTATCCAATCAACTGCCAGGTCCCATGGTGTTAGTGTTCAAGGAACCCTTATTTGCTTAATGGCTCCATGTGCAAGTGTAGGATGCATAGGAGGCAGCGGGACATAAAACACCAAGCACAGACTGTGGCACTGCATGGCAGGTTGCAGGGTACACGGGAGAAAAAAGAGCACACCAGTCCCTTGGTACCCAGGTGGGATCAGTTCCAAGACACTCCCTCCCCAGATACTAATACCTGCAGATATTCAAGTCCCTTATATAAAATGGCACAGTGCTTATATATAAAACCTGTGCACATTCTCCCATGTACTTTTAATAATCTCTAGATTGCTTATAACATCTCATACAATGCAAATACTGCACAAATAGTTACACTGGATTGTTTAGGGAATGACAAAAATATTGTAAAAGTCTACACATATGTTCGGTTCAGATGCAGATTTTTCTGAATGTTTCTGATCCATGGTTGGTTGAAACTTTGAACATGGAACTCATGGATGAGGAACAACTGCATGTACAAGGTGAGGCACTACCACGGTCCAGACGTCCACCAGAGGTCAAGCAATAAATCCCCTGTGAATATGGGGCACTACTATACTTACGCCTGCAGCCATACCACTGCGGAGAATGATCCTGTTAGATCTTGGAAGCTAAGTAGGGTCAGGCCTGGTTAGTACTTGGATGGGAGACTGCCTGGGAACACCAGGTGCTGTAGGTTTGGGAGAAGGACCTAGCAACCCACTCCCAAAAAACAATCAGCCACTGAAACCCTATGAATAGCAGAGAAGCACTATCAACTGTTTTGTCTGCTGTACATAGGGTCACTATGACTTGGACACTGACTCGACAGCATCTAAAAAACAACAACTATACTTACATTGATCACAAATGCTAAAAACAAAACGAAAACTAGTCAGAGCTAGTGTTGATGATAAGCATGAGATTTGGGGCATTCAAAAGCAATTTGGGCCATAGTTTTTCACCCCTAAAAGTTATGCCTGTAAGGGTCCCTATGAGTTTTCTGCTTTATTAATCAGAGGCTGAGCTTTACTTGAGCATCCAAGATTCCTGCTGTTCTTGCCTAAATATAAACTCTCAAAAGCCCAGGGGGAAAGGGAGGCCTTGAATACTATATAGAACCCTTGAGGTTCGGTACCAAGACTTTGCGATGGTTTTGATGTTCACCTCGCAAAAGCCTTGTGGATGACAGCTTCGGCAGCACTGCCTGTCATGCTAATGCTTCGTCAGATTTTACCAAGAATATGAGGTTACGACTATTACAAGCTTCAATGCTACTTGCTGTATGAGCCACAGATATCAGAACTACCTGAAAGATTGGACTACCAGCATCAATAATTAAACAGCATTACCAAAGTCTGAGTTTCTGAAAACATTAAGAGGAAATAAAATGCAAGGAAGGTTGGCGACAAAAAATAAGAAACTAGACTTTGCTAAACATGTATTGTAGTGGTTTGTCAAACAGTCACCTTGTTCTACAAGTGCCCTGTTTATGAGTGCTATGAAAGTGCTTTTCTTCCCGCCCCCACCCCCGCCTGCTGTGCGGGGAAGGGAAGCAATGAAGGAAATGAAAGAGTTCATTGAAGTGCCATGTTCACAGAAGGCTAATTTGTAAAAGCTCGGTCCAGCTGAACACACTTTTTGCCACCACTGGTCCACAGAACTTCAGCTGAGAAGCCTAATTGAGATTCTCCAGGAGACCTCCCTTGTCTTAGCAGTTATAGAACATCTCATTAGGCATTCTGTGCCTCCCCTCCTCTCTGGAATACTAAGTTGGACTCTGCTTGGCCTGGGTTTACAGCTCACAAATTTCCAAGACTAGAATGCACCATTATTGTGAGACTGCTGGTTTTGCTTTTGCATCCCAGTTTGCTTGTTTTTTCTTGTATCTCAAACTAAAGTTGCATGTAAGGGGCTGTTGTACTAGAATACTGTTAAAAAACAACAACAACAAAAAAGTGCCCCACCTCCAATACTGTAACACCCAAGCTGAAGTGCCCATGAATGTAAGTGGGGACCACCAGAACTGATGGCTGGAAAGCAGAGAAAAAACTACAAAAAATCTTATTTTCTAACACTTTTAATTCCTTATATTGATGCAAGAGGGAACATTTGACTTTTTTACACCAGTGAAAACATTATGCCCATTTGACTATTTCCTATTTTCTTCTTAACCATGTGTGGACTCTTCTGCGTATTTCTAAATGTCTAAAGATGTCTGAGGAATTAGTGTCATGGGAACCTCTATGTTTACTTGAAATATTTAATTAGAAGCCTCTCCCATGAGCTGGGAAAAAAATCCCTCGGCACGACGACCGAGTAACGTTTTCTACTACTACTACTTTCTTATCCAATATTACAGGCTTGCAAAGACGCAAGAGTAGAAGCTAAGATAGTACAAAGGTTTCCAGGCATCTGTTGTTATTATTTCTACTTGTATGTAAACAACGGTATAAACACACACATTTTTATAAATGTAAGGGGGTTGTATACATGTTATAAACATAAGGTGCGACCGAAAGAGTGAATATTTAAATTTTTAAAAATTTATCGTAGTAAAAGACACATTTCTATTAGTCCCCTAAGAATCTCCCCATGATTTCAAAGACACTTGTCCCATCCTTCTTGCCTTGTTCTGGTGCAGTTCTACAAGTCCTCTTTTGTGAATGTCTTCACTTGCACTGTTGTACCTGCCTCAATGTCCTGAATCGATTCAAAATGTTTACCTTTAATGGTCATTTGAAGTTTGGGGAAGAGGCAGAAATCACACAGTGCCAGTTCTGGTGAATAAGGTGGATTAGGACACACGGTAATGTTTATGACAGAAACTGCCGTACCCAAAGTGATGTGTGACGTGGAGTGTTATCATGATGGAAGATGAAACTAAAGACACTCATGTAAGAGAACTTCAGGAACTGCTTCAGAAAGTGGCAAGAACGATGGGATAAGTGTGTTTGAAGCCAGGGAGAGTGTTCTGAGGGGGACTGATGGCAATGTGTCTTTTACTGTAACTTTTTTTTTTTTTTTTTTGGTGGTACTGGGGGTTGAACTCAGGGCCTCACACCTGCATGCTTTGCAAGTGCTGGACCACTGAGCTGTACCTCCAGCCCATTTTTTTTTTCTTTTACTTTTTGACACAGGGTCTCGCTAAATTACTCAGACTGCCTCTGGTCTCGAACTTGTGATCCTCCCGCCTCCACCTCCCAACCTGCTGGGATTACAGGCATGTGCCACCTCACCCAGCCCCTGTAATAAATTTTTAAAAATTTAAACATTCACCGTATTTTAAAATCATGCTGTGTGTGTGTGTGTGTGTGTGTGTGTGTGTGTGTGTGTGTATCTGTATATATATAAATATACCTTATATACCTTGCATTGTATCAGATATATATATACACCTTATCTGTCCCTAAGCCCAAGTGTTGCTGAATTATTCCATTTGTTCTTTTCACACAAGGAAAAAAATTTACAGATTTGCAACTAAGATAAAACATCATTTTTTGAGAGATATTTCATAACTAGTTTATATTCTCCAGAAAAAAAGTAGTATGTCTTATTGCTGTAAAATTTAAGACATATTTTTTTCTAACTGAAATTCTAATAGTGTACTGAATATGCTTTTTCTTTTAGTTTCCAACTACCCTGTTTAAAATGATATTTCAAAGAAAGGTCTATTAGTAAATGAAATTCCACTGATAATTTATTTTTACTTTTTAATATATTTTCTACTAAAAAAAATCAAGCTGTCAAGACAGGAAAATATTACTGGTTTTGTTATTACAAAAACAAGTGAGAATTTTTTAATTCACAAAGGATGGCAACACAAGACACTGATCTCATTGTACATACAATATTACAATAAAATGATTAACTGTAGACTAATAAAACATTTAAGACTTCACATACACACGTACATATTTTAAAACAAGAAACACAGGACAATTTTTAACCACTGATATGTTCATGACCACCAAGAGAAAGAACATCACAGATCACAGATTTGAGTCTAACTGTTTTCCTGGTATACAATCAAGACATAAGCAGCCTAAAGTATATTGTGTTACTAAGGACATCTTTAGGCAAATATAAACATTCTGATTTGGGACTTTTTCTCCCCACCCAAAACAATCTGCTCTAGCTGTCAAGTAGTTTGGTTTGTTATCCATTCCACAAGATCACAACAACACATACAATATTTTAACCACATGACTCAAGGAGAGGTTTTTAGACAGATCATACAATGTTTTCTTTCCCCAAAACAGGCAATCTGTAAATTGTAATTGAAATCCTAGGAAACAGAATTGTGGTCATAAATCATTCACTTCCAAATATCGACGAAGAAATAAAAGGTGTGTTTTGGGAATGGGGAGGTGTTGGCATGGATAGGAACTGAAAAGGCATGGGGTAAAGATATATTTGCCACAGGAAATCGTGAATTCAGATGATTTTTAAAAATGAGGTATGAGAGTATGCCAGTAAATGAAAAACAAAAAATTAAGAACCGAAATGCACATCTCCAATGGAAAAATCTCTAAACCTCTTATAGTTTTCTTTATTAGATTAGACATTTCATATACAGCAGTTAATCTAGAAAAATACATTTAAAAAAATTTTCAACAGACCATGCTCCCTGTAACAAAACCTTCCAAACCCTGTTTTATTATACAAATCAATCTACATTAGTAATGTAAAAAGAAATTCTCAAATTGAGCAATGTCATTTTCCACCCAACAGCCATCTCAGTTATACATGGGTTCCACTATTCAAACTGGAGAGTTAGAATTCTGTAATAATTTTTTTCTAATGTATTCTGTATATATTAAATAATCTAAAAGGTTCTTCTTGTAGTGCATTTACCATTTAACAAGTCTATTCAGTATTTTTCCAGTACCATTCGCATTACAGTTATCTGCCTGTAAATGTAATTAAAATCTAAAAGTGCACACAGTTAACTTTCCCAAATAACGGCCTAGTTCTGGAGGAAACCGAATATTCATGGAAAAGATCACCAATCTCATGATTAGAAATGTAGCGTTAGAATGTACTCTGAGACTATACAACACAATTATATACATAAGCTAGAAGACATTAAGTCTTTAGCCCATATTTACATCAAATAATGTCTGTTTCCACAGGGTGATACCAAGAACTCAGTATGGCACTAGATATAATTAGGATTGTTAGCTACAATTCAGTATAGCAAGACAGCCCCAAAATACCCTGAACTGACTTATGCTAAATAAAACTCCAGGATATCACAGTATTTCAGTAATATTAGTGTGCTGCCCAAACAAGCAACTAAGATACCCAATAAGGATATTGTGCAACACAGAGAAAGGCAGCAAACTTTCACAGGGGATTCTATCTGGGTTAGCAGGAATTTTAGCACTTAAACTGCCACTGCATGCAGAAACCCTGGAAAACAAATAACACAGGTTTCAAAATAGATATACTTCACTTTGTTTTAAATGCCCAAGAGTGTTTTCAAAATAACTGATAGTACATATTGTTCTACCAAGTGAAGAACTGACAGATCATGAGAAGAAATTCTATATTATCCAGTTTGAGGGGAAAAAAATGTTGTTTTTCTTACCAAATTATCCAGTGTATATGACTGGCTAGAATTCTTGAGTTTGATTTTTACTGAAATTCAGAGTATCAAATGCAAACATTCAGAATAAAATGAATCCAAAATTATACACAGTCATATCACCTTGCAACAAAGCAGCAAATATGAGGGCCTAGCAGGTATCTTCACTCTCCCCTTCCCTTCTGATCCCTCCAAAAAGTGCAAAATCAAAGAGTCACTGCTTGGTCCAAAAATAAAATACATCGTGTATAAGCACTTGGAATCTGATGGAATCCAGCTTCTATTCCACAGGTTGTCTTCTGGAACAGTCAACGTCCAAAGATGGAATTTAATTCCAGAAGAATGAGTTCTACGATCTGGTTTTGGTACACAGTATGAACTGCTATATTACCAGTCTCTTTTTCTGGCTTTAATAGAGTGGGACCAAAAACAATTGCTATACTCTGATAGGTCATCCGGTTTTTCTCTCCATTTTCTACAACTCTAAAGGGAGGAAGGAAAGTTATTAAAAGATGGAAACATTTCAAATTGTATTAAAAACCTAACAGTCTGTGTTTAAGAAAGAGAAATAATGCTTACTTTGCTAGGGTGACACATCAACTATTTAACCAGGTAGAATTGCCCTAAAAGCCACATGGAGCTTGTTCATGAATAATCTCAGCTGAAAGGTATAATTATACATGTTGCAACAAACTTTAAATGTGCAACTTTTTAGTTTAATTTTTAAAACAGGACATAAATTTAAATGTATGTTACATTTTTTTTTTTTTTTTGGTGGTACTGGGGGTTGAACCCAAGGTCTCGCGCTTGCATGCTTTCCAAGTGCTGGACCACTGAGCTGCCACCTCCAGCCCATTTTTTTTACGTTTTGAGACAGGGTTTCGCTAAATTATGCAGACTGCCTCTAGTCTCGAACTTGCGATCCTGCTGCTCCTGCCTCCCGAGCCACTGGGATTATAGGCATGCGCCAACGTGCCCGGCCTATGTTACAATTCAAACATTCATCCCCATGGTTGAATGGGGGTAATAATTTACCAGGGCACAGAGATTAAAACTTTCGGGTGTGCGTGTGCGTGTGCGTGCGCGTGCGTGTGTGTGTGTTTAAAAAGTCTGTTAGCATTTCCTGTAATATTTTAATGCTTTTTGTATAAGATGAATGAAATCTGTTACTAAAGTAGCCGTGCAGTGGCCAAGAGCTGGTGATGGCTTTGTTCCAGGGTAATTTAATAATCAAGCTCATCTTCAACAGCAACAGGCTCTGAACACCTACTCTGTGCTAAAAGCATTGTATAAATAATTCACGTACAATACCTACTTTAATGCAGTCCTCACGTCAAACCACTTCACCTATGAGGAAGGACACCACAAGGCACAGCTGGCCTGTGTGGTCCTGTCCCCTGTCCCCTGCTGTGCTATGCCCCAACTCCTGTTTGTGTGGTTCTCTCACCTTCGGAGGTGTCTGAAAAGAATCTGCATTGTGTCTTGATTGGGCTTTGGCAACTGTCTGATCAGGTCCTTAACAGCAGCAATGCGCTGCCTTGGTTCTTGTTCTGAAAAAAAGATAATAACTAGATATTTGGCAGCAAATTCGTAAGGAACTAAAAGCAGTGACATATTTTGGAACTGATATTTGGTAATACACAGTGACACCTGCTGGTCACATTTAAAATTTCTGGAGTAAAACAATCCCTTGAAAAAACATCAAAGGGGGATCAGACACAAGGGGGTGGCTTAGTGTGTGCAAAGGATTTTCACTATCTAGAAAACAACAGAGTGGAATTACATACTTACTAATTGCATTAACAAAATCGTTAAAGTGATTGAATGTGAAAAGAGGTTCTGGTAATTCTCGAAAAAACATTTTGAGTGCTCCAGTGATGACATGAATGTCTTCCCATTTGCTGTCATTCAAGTCCAATTTCTCATCTGAAAAACAGGAGCAACAGGACATTCGAGAAAACTATTTTAAATCAATTCTAAGAGTTATGAGTGATGCTTTTGGATATAATGGTAAGGGGAGTAATTTTACCATGATTGACGGCAAATCTCAGCTTCTGGATCACTGCAAGGTTGCCGCTTACTCTATAGATCCCATCAACACCCAAACCTAAAAGATAATAATAATATTTTACATTTAAAGTACTTGCTGGCCTCTTTCAAACATGCTTGCATGCCTCAACTTTTTTCTTTCTTTCTTTTTTTTTTTTTTCCTTTTCTTTTTGAGAAGGGCCCTTGCTACATTGCCTAGGCCTGCTTCAAACTTCTGGGCTCAAGCAGTCCTCCTGAGTAGCAGGGACTGCAGGCACACGCCAACACACCCAGCTTCAGAATTCTTAGGCCTTATCCTAAAAAATGGATGGATACTCTCTTCATTTAAATGCCCTTTTATTGACTCTTGGCAGGGGAGAAGTGCAGCGATTCACTCTGAATTCTGCTTAATAAACAGCAATAATTCTTCTTTATCATGCAGACTGTGGCTTAGCTCAAAAAAAATCTCATTAAGCTTAAAATATTAACAATTTAAGATAAACTTCTACAAACACCTGGGGATAGTTTAAAAAGTAAAGGTAGTAAGTAGATAAAATTAACTCATCCATTCTTTTATACACCCTTTTATAATGTAAACACACATACTGAAGAACTTCCTTCAAAGTGTAATATTAAGTGCTTATGAGAAATAAGCTTAAAACAAGCTAATAACTAATGGTTCTCCAGAAACAACAGATCATTTGATATAGTTTATTACTTCCCTGCAGATATGGAATGGAATCATTTAAAATTCACATAATTAAGCCTAAAATTTTCAGGTATTCATTAAATAATAATGCTATACACATCTAACGAAGCATATTAGCTAACATGCTGTTCATTTCAAGTAATGGCACGTAGTGAGGTGTTTCTACACTCATGTTGACAAGAACAGTCAATGACCTAAAATCGGCAGAAATTACAAATTAAATTACACAATAGTTACTCAAACCCAAACCTGAACCTGTTCTGATTCAACCATTTTTTGTGGTGCAAACATGTACTAATACTTGTGCACAGGTTTAAACTCTATGTGTAGAATAGGGCTTCAAACCAAGCCCAGATTCAAACCCTGAACGCATTTCACTGCATGTATTTAAAAAAATTTTTCTGAACCTGAACCTGAACCCAGTGAAAATTCGGTTTGGGTTCAGCTTTTAATGTTTTTTGTTGTTGCTGTTAGGTTTTGGGGTATTTTTGGTTTTTCTTTTCTTTTTTTTTATATCATTAGTTATTTTAAAAGTTTTTAAATTTTTATTTATCTGTCTACACACAGAATTAAAATTTTAAACCTGAGCCAAACCTGAATCCTCTAAATTTTAATATACTGAACCAGACCCAACCCTGAACCCAATTTTTTGTAGGCTTGCAGTCCTAGATATAACAGTTTTAAAGTGTAATACCATTTTTATTATAACAAAGGAAATTTCCTCTTAGTTAAGTAAAGACAGTCTCCAGATTTCCTATACCATGGCACCATCACATCGTTCCTTAACAAATTCAGTTTCACAAGTGCTATTTTCTTTTCCAGCAAATGGCAACTCCAAATGGCTTCAAACAATACCATACACTTAATTGACTACAATGTATTAAACATACAATAGATCCCTACAGGTTTTAATTTGAAACAGGTGTAAACATGTAAGTGTTTTGGAAACAAAATGCTTTTCTTAACATCTTAGGATCCTAAGGAACTTCCAGCTGTCCCATTCAAAATAATAAAAACCCTAGGGATTTTGATACCAAAACAATGAGCTAATTTGATTAATATAAAAGCAAAATCAAAGTTGTTCTCTTACCATGTTCTTCAACATGCTCAATGCATAGCTTCACAAACTTTGGCACTGTGCCATTTTCTCTCTGACACAGACTAGCAAGATTAGATCCAAATACCTGATCTGAAAAAGATTTTTAAAAAATGAACCACATTGCTAAAATTTAGTTTAGGAAATAGCAAAATCATTCAGAGTGCAATAGAAAATAACCAGCACATCCCAACACAACTTACCATGAACTCTGCCTTATTTGACTGGCACCTTGCTGAGTTCTTCAATTCCACTCCAAGATAATTCTGTACTAAACTCTATGCACACAACTCACTCTTGCCTGAGAGCCTCTGTACTTTCTATCCATTCTGCAGAGAACAATCTTCTCCCAAATCTGGTTCCTTTTTTTCACTCTTGGTGTCAGTTAAAATGTCACTGCCTTAGAAAAATCTTCTGGCCATCCTTATCAGATAACCCCATTCCAGTCACTTTCTCTTCTAGTAC
Source organism: Pedetes capensis (assembly GCA_007922755.1). Taxonomy (NCBI): domain Eukaryota; kingdom Metazoa; phylum Chordata; class Mammalia; order Rodentia; family Pedetidae; genus Pedetes; species Pedetes capensis. The sequence goes on along the minus strand of VMDO01004844.1, from coordinate 67,466 downwards.
TATGATGGACTCACAGTATTTACCACCATTTCAAGTTATCTTGACTGTCTCCCTGAGAGTAAATTCCCTGAGGGCAGGGACCTCCAGTTCCTGAATACCAGTGGGCATTCCTAGCAGCTAAGCTCATGTCTGGCACTTAGTAAGTACTCAAATATTTTTTAAATTATCAAAACAAGCAGATGTATTGCCGGGTGCGGTGGCACACACCTGTAATCCCAGTGGTGCGGAGGCAGGAGGATCACAAGTTCGAGACCAGAGGCAGTCAGCTCAGTGGTCCAGCACTTGCAAAGCATGCAAGTGTGAGATCCTAGGTTCAACCCCTAGTACCGCAAAAAACAAACCCAAAAGCAAAAAACCAAAAAAAAACAAGCAGATGCATGCCCATTGTGTGTTAGCATGTGATCCAAAAATACACTCCAAAAGCTGTTAATCTTTTAACCCAACAGTTCAGAAATCCCACGTTAGTGCTAAATATTTAGGAAAACAAATGAAATATTTGAAGTGATGAGTAACTCCATAAAGTGACAATGATTTCTATTTCCCAATGAAAAGGCCTAATGAACAAATTAGCAGCCATTACTATTAACTTATCTGTCAGGTTTTGTTTTTCAAAGGCTCTAAACCCAATGACAATTCATATACTTTATTCAGTAGTACTTGTTGATTCATAATTCTTCCGATTGTTCATCTGAGTCACTTAGCTAAAACCTACAAGTCTTAAAAGCTCTCTTGATGAGATTCATTTTTGTATTTTAATTTAGATGCTTTGTGAACAGATGTTCTGGTGATGGTCTTTGTTAGAAACATCATAATGGAATACAGACACAGTATACATATTACCTTTACCTTTATTTCTGAATAAATGGCACTATTTTGAGTCCTGAATTTTAAAAAACAGTTTTTACTAATTGTAAAATTACCTTAAATGTGAGCAAAAGGCAAGGAAGTATGAAATTATCTGTTAATTTTTTCTTTCATTCTATGTTATTAGTGATAGTTTCCTCAAAATTTCTAACTTCTTGTGATCTTTGCATCTCCAAATAAAAACTCTTCATTATCATGACTTCTAAAAATGTGCCACCTATCACATCAGTGTTACTCCTCTGACACAGGTTTCTAAAAGTTTAGTTTGGCACTTGTCTGTTCAGGCTTTAATTAAGTAAACTTTGTTGTTGTTATTGTTAAGTACCATCAAGTCGGTGTCTGACTCATAGCAACCCTAAGTACAACAGTACTTCTCTGCTATTCATAGGGTTTTCAATGTCAGATTGATTTTTGGGAGTGAGGTGCCAGGTCTGTCTCCCAAACCTACAGCACCTGGTATTCCCAGGTGGTCTCCCATCCAGGTACTAACCAGGCCCCGCCCTGCTTAGCTTCTGAGATCTGATGGGATCAGATGCCACAGTGCTATGGCTGCAGGCAAGTAAACGTTACATGTGCATTAAAGAAAAACAATGTTAATTATTCAAATGTCTTATAATCATCTTACAATATAATGAAAATATAATGAACAAAATATAATGAATCTGACAACATTTTTATTGTTTGAAAATTTTACAGTTTTAACTTGAAACATCTTACTTCTGACTTTGGCCAACACTCATTGTTAGAAATATCATTTCTATCTACCTACCTTTAATATAACCTTTTTCACGAACAGCTTGCAAAGTGGGGCGCCGTGTAAGAAACTTCTTTAAGTTTTTCTTGGTTTTCTTCTGTTCTGAAGAATCTATGCTAGATACTTTCATGGCTTAAGACAAACAGATATTAGGCATTTCATAAAATAAAAACTTTTCTAACAAAAATTTTCCACAGAGCATTCCAAACATATTAACCTCATATGTCAAAAATCATAGTACAAATTCAGTTATTCTAACGTTAACACAGTTAAAGGGAAACATGAAGAATTAAACTAAGATGGACCAAATTTTAAGCAAAATTTTTCATTTTTATCACTAAAAACTAACCACAACTGTACCTTCTTTGGTATATGTGCCAAGACACCTCTAAGTTATTCTAATTTATTGTTATTTCATGAAGATTTTAAAAATCCATAAAATATATAATAAACAAAATCCTCTCTCCTACTGAATTAAGAGTCTGAATAATAAACATGTTTGTACTTTACATTAACTCTCATTAGAATTATTTGTACTGGAGCCAAAGACTGGGACACCTAAAATGTTCTGTATTACCTTTGGGCCTGATTTATGAGTCACAATAACAAAATTTTAAAAATTGTATTTCCTGAACATAATTATATTTGGAGAAAACTGAGAGCAAAGAATATATCCATGAAGAATAAAAATAATAAAGTGTTCACATGGTGACAATTTCAGGGGCCCAATCTTAAGTGAAATGCAGGAGAATAAAAGCAGAACTGATTTTCTAATCATTCAGTTATTGTGGAGATCAGAAAATTCTCATTTAAACATGTGGATTAGTGACAACAGACTGAAAAAAAGTACAGCTAATGGCCCATTTCAAAAATATATTTCATGAAGGTCTGCTGTAGAAAATGCTTTTCTTAAAGTTGCTGGCTTTAGCACTGCTCTGTTCTGTACGTATGGTCTGGAGATAAGAACACAGCATCTGTGCTCATGTGCAGGCATGTCCCAGCCAAGGAGGGAATTGTGGTGCGTACCTCATGACTTTGGATTCTTAAACTTTAAGGTTCTACAGAGAATCTTAAACAGTAACACCCTCTCTCTCTCTCTCTCTTTCCATATAGATATATATACACACACACACATATATATACACACACACACATAGAGAGAGAGTCAATCAAGTTCAGCTTCCTAGAATCCTCAACAAAAGTGCACTATACTACATTTTCTCTTGAGGTATCACTGTTATCTTAAAAAGAATGATGCCACAGGGCTGCACACTATGAGGTTGAAAAACGACAGTGAGTTAGCAAGAAAAAGTAGAATGGAAACACTAAGCTGTAACTACTTAATCTTGTACCTTTTTCTAACATTGGAGGTTGCATTCAGTTTTTATACATGTACTTAAAATCTTTGAAAAGCTAAAAGAAGTAGCTTACAGGAACCATCAGCAAAGTAAGGAAAGAACAACTTACAACGAAGCTTTTTAAGATCCTTCTGGTCCTTTTCTTTATCCTGCTTTTCTATACCTGGTGAATCTGGTGTCTCCTCTTCAATTGCTTCATCATCTATTGTCTGTTGGGTAGAGGTTTCCAACACGTTACTCCAAATATTACGTTAACTGCAATAGCATAGTTCTCAGAATAACCAGTAACTGACCCTTTCGAACAATTTCAGGAAATCAGTCAATATGTGCTATGTATGATTTACATATAGGATAAATCTTTAAAAGTATGTTTTCCCCCTTGATGGCATTAGTTTTTATTATCAAAAAAAGAAATGCTGATGATAATGCACAGGATCATAGGTTTATACTGATGGTGAGGATATTTTGCCTCATTTGTTCCATTGCATGTGTCATAAACAGCAGTTAGAAAGCCAGGCTACCATCATGGTGATAAAATATTATACAGCTACAATCTGTGGCAACAGCTTAAGACTTACAGTCATGGATTGGCAACCATAGTATCTATGACAACCATATTATCTGTGATTTACAGATTCATGGATGCTAGGAACTGAAAGGAATTCTAGAACTCCTCTACAGCCTCACCAAGGTAACTTTTACAAGTTAAAAACCCGAAATGAATTCTCAAAGCTAGAAACTTTGCTTGCTACTCAGACTGAGGTCTTTACTCTGTTGAAATTTATTTTTGTATAGCTGTAAAGAAGGTTTCCATTTCTTCTTGGACATCCAGGTACATCTGCACTATTTACGGAAAAGCTTATTCTTCCTTACTGTTCTACAGTGCTGTGTCTGGTATAAAACATCCACAGGTGTGTGGCTATGTTTCTAGGATCTTTATTCTGTTCCAAGGGTCTGTATGTCAATCCTTGCATAGGTGGCATGTTATGTTAATTAATACAGCTTTATATATTCTTCATATATGTCACAGAAAGTCCTTTTACTTTCTTCTTCAAGAGTATCTTATGCCAGACATCAGGGGTCATGCCTATAATCACAGAGACTCAGGAAGCTGAGGCAGAAGGATCATAGGTTTGAGGCCAGAAGCAGCCAGTGCATCTTTGCAAAACCCTGTCTCAAAATAAAAAATAAAAAAAGGGGTTAGGGCTGCAGCTCAGTGGTAGAGCACTTGCCTAGCATGCACCAGGCTCTGGATTCAGCCCCCCAGCATTAGGGGTTGGGGAGGGAGGTGTCTTGGGTATTTCTTAGCCCTTTGTATCTCTAGATGAATTTCATAATAAACTTGTCAAGATCCATGAGAAAAACTACTGGGATTTTGAATGAGATTCAAAAATTTCAAACCTATAAATTAGCAAATCATCTCAAAGACGACACATCCAGAAGACAATTTAACCTTTTAATCTATGAACATGACATAATTCTTATTTAATGGAGATTTTCTTCACTGTGTCTCATTCAAGTTTTGTAATTTTCCCTGCAGAGGTCTTGCACAACTCTTGTTACATGTAGTCCTCAGTATCTTTCTGACACTTTATTTAGAAACAGTATGTATTTTAAAATTTCATAGTCAGTAATATGCTTCTCTCTCTTCACTTGGCTTATTCCCTGATTCTATAGGCCTGAATTTAAAAGACAGCAGCACTTTCCCTGCAATAGCTTCCCTGACTACTATAGTAGGCTGGCCCCTACTTAACCAGAATTCCTATAATATATTGCACATCCTCACCATCAAAACACTCAGCATATTTTATTATATTAACTGTTTGGTTATCCTTAGCAATCTTCTCTTTGACCATAATCTCTACATAGAAAGGTACAGTACCTGACTGCATGCTACCATCTGCCCAGTACACAAAAGGTCACACATGTATTGACTGTATGGGATGTGAAAAGACTACTGTGATTACAGCTACAGGAGAAGGCACATTTGAGTAGACTGATTGCTGAATTTTAATGGGAGTCACAGAAGGTTTCTGTGTAGTAACAGATTATAAAATTTAAATAAGGAAGTTTCATATAACAATGGATCACCATCTCCCAAAAAAACAAAACAAAAACAAAACCACACACACACAAAACTAAACTTCATTCAGTGGAATTCAGCTCAGTGGTAGGGTGCTTATGTAACTATGCACAAGGCCCTAAGGTCCATTCCCAGCACCACAAAGAAAGAATAACAATAAATCATCAGGTTAAGAAAAACTATTTAGAAGGTTATTCTTTTTTTTTTTTTAATCTCCCCTTAGTAGTCAATGATGATGGGGTACAGAGTAATACAGCATTGGCTTTTTCCACTATGCATCCTTTACATGACTTCTGGCAACACTTTCATCAACCCACAGGGTTTATGGAGCCTTATGGCTAATCTGTAATAAAACTCAAGTGCACGTTTGGGTTATACTCCCCTATTTTTCCAACGTACTTATGAAGTTTCACTGTTTACATTGAGATCATCCTCTCCCCCTTCATCCCTCCACACGGACCCTCCTTCCTATCCCACCGAGAAGTTTATTCTTATTGTGGTATGAAGATATAATGGTCTGTCCATGGTTTCAGGAATAAATGGGAAGAAAGGGGTAAGATTAAGAAAACCACAAATCGCAAAGGAAGAATTTATGTATAGTTTCGTGACTAATTTGCTAGAAGAGGTAAAAGTTCCCTTTTACTTCTCTTAAGTATTATCTTTTGGTTCTGTCACTGATATAAGATCCTCGATGAGGAGTCGTGTCCCCATGCGGTGAGGTTAAGAATAGAGTCTAAAAATATATAGGCCCTAACTACCTATTACTATTTCAGAATATAAATTTGAGGCTCTCTTTAGTTGTTATAAATAAGAAATTTACCAGGAACATGAGGGTACTGAACACCTTCAGAAGGGAAGGGGCAGAAAAATGAGGCTGTTAAATCATTTATACCACCAACCCTAGAGACTGCTAAAGCAACCACTGCCTTTCCCACCTCTATCAAGACACATATATTACTTTTCATATATAAGTTGGAAGTTGAATACGCAACAGCGATTAGAAAACCAAAAGATAAACAGCTCTGCATTAAAAACTTTACCTAAATCAAACACATACCTGGTTATTGATAGCAGCACTAAGAACTTTAAACCAGTCATTAATAACAGCATCATTATCAGACTGAACTAGCAGTTCAGTTCCTTGACGAGTTTTCAGCTTTAGAGAAAAGGAGGGGGAGGGGAAGAGTAATTCAGTGTTTTCAACAGAATAGAAATTCAGATTCCCAAACCCCCAACACACAAAGTGGTAAAACTTGCCAAAACTAGTATAGTTTATCATTTAAAAATAAGTTCAAATATCAAACCTCTGCACTTAGAATTGAAACAATTCATTTGTAAATAAATAAAAATCTATGATAATTTTACATAAATTAAAATCTTTCTCTGTCAGGTTATAAAATAGAAAAATGATTGTATGAAGAAGTAGAATTTCATCATTTCTCACACTTAATAGGCCTATATATAATGACTGAGTACAAAGACAGGGCACAAACAATAAATATCACATCCCTTTTCGGCAGAAATATTACTAAATTAAGTATCAAATCATGAAGTGAAGTAAAGATACTATATGTATTATCTTATATGAAGTTGATACTAATTTATGTATAATATCTTTGGTTCAAAGTTTCTTACACTTGATTGAAGAAAAATCTGAATTGTGGAAAGTATTACTCATATTTTCTGGCTGTTGATTGAATCTGGTTTTCTAAGAGGAACATAAAGCAGTTTCTCAATGTTCTGAGAAGCATTCTCCAAACACAGTTTCCCTAATAGTGTTTAAGAAAGGTATTCCTCCAAAAATAAATTATTTTCTTTCTTTTTGTTTATTTATTTTTTTTTTTTGCAGTATTTGGGGGTTGAATCCAGGGCCTCACACATACTTTGCAAGTGCTCTACCACTGGGCTGCACTCCCAGCACATTTATTTCTATTTGCATTTTTATTTTGAGACAGCATCTCACTGAGTTATGTAGGCTGCCTCTGGCCTCAAGCTCACGATCCTCCTGCCTCGGTCTCCCGAGTCCCTGGGATTAGAGGCATGTGTCATTGTATCCAACAGTCAAAATATAAATTAAAAAAAAAAAAAAAAAAAAATATATATATATATATATATATATATAATATTAATTTGAAAAATACTGGATCGAAGAAAGGCTACCAAGATGTTCTCTTTTAATATTCTGGACAGCAATGCAATTTTCTAAGACAGGCATAAAATATATACTATTTTCCAAATTTATTTGATGATGGACCCTTTTCATTCTGGAACCACCTATTGAAACTTCAAAGAAAACAATGACTTCCTTTTATGCATCTTTCTACAGAGCTGGTCAAGTCAGTCCACCAACACTGAATGTTCACAGCACAATGATACTGTTGTTGTTAGGTGCCACTGAGTCGTATCCGACTCATAGCAATCCTCACAGGGTTTTCAATGGCTGAATGTTTCAGGATTGCCTTGGGAGTGGATTGCCATATTCTTCTCCCAGTTTTGCGGTGCTGGGAATTGAACTCATGACCTCAGAGACTGCAGAGCAGCACTCTACCAACTGAGCTAAATCCCAGCCCAATGATACTGTAAGAGGCTCTTAATCAAAGGGGAGATAATGTCCTTGTTTAAAGGCAAAACAAAAACATTTTAATAATCTGGTGGGAGAATACATTATAAACTATGTTAACCCAAAGTACACTAAAATAAATATCATTTTCAAAGTTTTTTTTTTAAAGTAGCATCACTGTGGTAACATTTGTCATAGACCTTGAAAATAAGTTGCCTTAGATAATAAGCACAGACAAGCATGGGTTGATACTTGAGGAGAAACAATAAAAAGTAATAATCACACAGGCTCTGTTTGGAAAATAGCAATTAAACCAATCTTCCTAGACAACAAGGTATGAAAAAAATGTATTACCTCAAATACATTCTTTTTGCTGGATTTGTCCTTTGATGCCATCTCAATTGTTGCCCCCTTGAGGTCCACGGTGAATTCTGGTTTGGACTGATTACTCCCAAACTTCATTTCAGAAAAAGAGAAAAATTTTATGTAATATACATGTATATGTGTGATTCAAAAACAAGACCAACTGTATAACAATAACTCAAATAGGAGAGTATCTTGACTTCTTCTTTACTTTCCATACTACAAAATAACAATTCCTACTTCAAATTTGAAAATGCCCAGAACCATGAATGTGTAGTTCAAGGAAAACAAAATGGCTCAACTTCCATCATAATAAAATATATATACTAAAATCTTTTCTCACCCAGTAGAGTGAGAAAAAAAAATCCAAAATTATTTTGGTGAGGATATAAACTATAAACTAATAAGATCTCATATGCAACTGGTATATAAATTATAACTACTACCAGAGAGAGAAATCTGGTAATGCTATTATTTGCAAGTTAACAAAAACATGTATACTTTGAATTCACAGTTTTATTTCTTAGAATTTATCATAGACCATACATGGCTATATAAAACAGCATGTTCAAAAAGTTAAGGCAATATTCTTATACATGTATAAATCATATCAGGTAGATATCAAGTGGATTTTACACCTAATAAGCATTCTCTAATCCTATTTTGTGCTTTCAAGAGCTATTTCCTTATCGATTATTTATGTTGTCACAGACTAATAATTTGTGAAAACAGAAAACCCAAAGCCCCACCTTCTTCTACTTAGCCTTTGTTAGAAATTGTAATTAAGATCAGATGCTGTAAAGCCTTAAGCAAGTTAATGAGGAACAGGGAACGTAACAGGAAGACGGTTGACATGGTGCCTCAGAAGCAAAAGCACTTTGCTACTTACTGCATTTTGTTAACTATGTAAGGAAAAGATTACCAAAAAGAAAATGTGCATTAAATACATACTTATTCTATATCTTGCCACCATTAACTTAAACTTCTATTCAGTCAGCTAACTAAAAACAGAAAATAGCATCCTATAGTACTGAAAGGTTGGAATGTTTTAAAAATTCTAAGGGCTACTTAACTGTAGTATAAAAGTCATGAAGAATTATTACAAATGCTTCCTATATTTGGCCTAAGAAACTTCATCTGATAAAATATTTTCAAGGCAAATTATACTTGTCACTGGAAATGAATCTGACCTACCAATATTTTGATACCGTGTTTGCTATTTGTGATGTTAATAACTCTACATTTAGTAGCTTCATACTTAAGAAATGGTTAGACTTCAACTGTTTCCTTTTACTTCATCATTTTAGCTAACCATGTGGGCTTAAATAATGTATTTGTTATAACAAAAAATAGTTATCAGGAAGTTATTAGTGAAATCCTAATAAAAATCACAATAAAAACTTCTAAATTTCTACAAAGTCTTTGCCTTTTTAATTATCTTCTGTCACTCAAAAGATATTTAAGCATAAACCTGTATGATAAGCAGAGATGATACATCTTTAAAGTTATAAAACATGAATGCACATTTAACAGGACAATAATCAACTTTGTCATTATATGCTCTGTAGATGGTTAGCTATAACCTACAATACAAATAACCAACCAATTAAATATAATGACAATGACATGATACGGAATGCTAGAAAAATGCAACCAATATGGTGGGCAACATTTTTTGTTATTCTTTTCCAAAATCTAGTCCCACGTTATTATAATCACCTCCCCTCTAATGTGCTCAGGCAAAAAAATAAATAAGTAAATGAATAAATAAATAAATAGTGGCAAGGGGTATGCATCAAGACCACATACAGTGACAGGTGAAACAGGATCAGACTTTACATATGCAACAGCAGGCCGCCGACTGACAGAGTTTTTCCAAGAAGAGAGCAGCGAAAGCAAGAACTCAGAGAGTGAGCCCTGTTGGCAAAATGACTTGATGGGAACAGGGAAGAAATGATGTCATAACAATGCACAATGGCAAATGGCACACAAGAATAAATGCATAATGGAACCACATAGGACAAGAAAACAATTCTATAAGCAGACACAATATAAGCAAAGCTAAACTTCCAAATAGTTTTTGCAAAACTCCTAGAATTTATCTCAGAATATTTTCTAACTCTGTAATTACATGAATTAATGTTTTACTTTTCAGACGAATGCTTTACGGAATTTATCTTAAAATGGATGTTTCTTAGCTTATATTCACAAATGGAACCATTGAGGGATAACAGAAAGGACTCATATCCAATCCTCCACTATCTTGCTCAGCACCCTGCAGAGGAGGCCCTGGCCCTCCTCCTGGGGACCTAGTTGTGGGCAATGTCCTCTGGTCTCCACTTCTCAAGTCATCTCTGGCAAGTGGCCACCCATCTAGTTTGCCTTCCCCTCCCTCTGAGATTCTGGTTCTTCCTCCACGAGAGAGGTGATTTTGTCCTTTAGAGGACATCTAGCAATGTCTTCAGACATTTTTAGCCCTCACAGCTAGAGGCAGGAATGCTAGTCACCTGCTAAACATTCTGTAACACATAGGACAGCCCCTCATAACCAGGAATTACCTGGCCTAAAAACATGACTATTTTTAGAAATTTAGAAGTATGTATAAATGAATGCCCCAATAACTACTGATAGTTCATATTCATGGGACAGGAAGAATGATAACTGAGAGGGAACACAATACATGTCACACCACACTGTGACTATTTACCTGCCAGTCTTCCCCACTAGGGGGTGAGCACTGAGGGGAGAGAGGACCTGTTACTATGCATTCTCAAATCTCATCCTCGTCCTTCCAACAGTTTTAGAGGGCTAGAAAATCAGATGCAATCAGAATTGGATTCCAATTATTAAATTAGATTCTACTCTAGAATCCAACCCACATATGATTCTAATCCACATCTGATGTTTTAGCTTCCTAAAACTGTTGAAAGGGTACGTATTAGATTTGAGAATATATGGTATTTACTTCTAAACTCCCAATTAAAACAATGCCCAGAGCACTGCAGGCTTTTATGACTGCATGCATACATTTCTGAGGTGGAATAAGGTGAGAAAAAACAACTATAAGCTTATTGTTACTGATAGAATAACCCAGTGGATAACTAGTATTTTCCAGAAAATGATTCTAAAGGGGAAGGAAGGCTCTCTAGAGTATTTTGGGTGATACTGCACCTATGTAAGATTTACCTTGCAAAGTGGAATTATAGGCAGCATATGTGTATTTCACTTTCTCAATCTAACTATTCTCTGCAAAAATAATGATAATAATAATAATAATAATAATAATAATAAATACAAAGCATGAATGATTTAAAAAAGAATTTTCAGTAGTGTAGATGATTTTGCTTAGCATTCCATCACTGAGCATGTGTCCCAGAGTCTTGCTATTTCTTCAAGTGGATCTCTTAGGTTTTTACACTGAGTGTGAATCTAAGTTTCAAAGAATGACATTTCACTCTTACAGTGTGGCCCCCTTAATCAAAACCACTCACACCTAACTGAGGGACATCAAAGGAAAAGAGCTGGCTCTGACACGGACCAGCTTCATGATGGCACCTTCCAAGAGCGGTTTTCACCAGAGGTGAGTTTTACCTTTGTAGCCACACAATCTCATCTAGTAAGATGTGGTTCTGCTGTGGATATGGGATATATTTTACCTAAAATAGACCTAGGTGGTGACTGAGCAGAGAAACAAAACTAAAATTCTTTCAAATCTTTTTCAACAATCCTAATTCCAGAGTTAAGGAACATTATTTTACCAAGTTTCAATATCTATGAATATAGCATTTGCCAAAATTCATTACACAGACTCATATACTTTTTATTTAAATATTACTTGCTTCTACTCAGGCCGTTTAACTTTGTTTTCATCTTCCTGTGAGACTGGTAAAGCAAGGCAATTTGAGGTTTTAAAATTAGTCATAAAATTTAAGAATTACTAAAGAACCAAGCAGGGCTGGGATTTAGCTCAGTTGGTAGAGCACTGCGCTGCAGTCTCTGAGGTCCCGAGTTCAATTCCCAGCACCACAAAAATGGGAGAAGGGCCTGGCAATCCACTCCCAACACAATCCCGAAACAGTCAGCCAATGAAAACCCTATGAGGGTCGCTATGAGTAGGATACCGACTTGACGGCACCTAACAACAACAACAACAAAAGAACCAAGCATCTCACCATACTCTAAATCTGTTTAGTCTTTACTGAGACTACAAAGCACAGTGTAGTTGTGTTTTATTTAATGATGTCTATATGAATGATTATTAAATTTTTAATAATATAATAATATTAATAAAATTTTGCTTAAAGGCAAAAGTGTAAATAGTGAATCTCTAAAATAAAAACTCATTAAGAATTCTATAATTTCAAAATTGGCTAGTTCAGTGAATTTTAAAGTATGTTTCACTGTTGCCACATGGTAGCACAGGAAAGCAACTTTAGATGATGAACAGGCTTCCCATCCTTTGTCAACATTAATACATTTTAAGTATCAGTTGTGAATTGTGCAAGGAGTTCTGTGAAAGTATCAACTGAAATGCAACTATCTTGTGAATGATTATGTGTTTGGGTATGTACTTAACACCTTTGAATTTAAAAAGAAATTTCCATTTTCTTCAAATCACATACAAACCCACCTATCTAAAAGATACCTTCCTTACCACAAAGCTCTATCCACTTACTTTATCTTACATACCATAACCTTCAATCTTTATCAGTAAATATCAAATAAATGAGCATTATTTGAGCTTGCTTCAGGTACTGTTATTAATCTCTTTAAGTGCTTCTCCATTCCTTTTCTTTCATCCATTTTCTTCACTCAATTTCAAATAAAAGTTGAACCAAAAGTTGTTGTTGTTGTTGTTGTTGTTGTTAGGTGCCGTCAAGTCGGTATCCGACTCATAGCGACCCTCATAGGGTTTTCAATGGCTGACTGTTTCAGGATTGCCTTGGGAGTGGATTGCCAGGTCCTTCTCCCATTTTTGCGGTGGGTGCTGGGAATTGAACTCAGGGCCTCAGAGACTGCAGCGCAGTGCTCTACCAACTGAGCTAACTCCCAGCCCCCAAAAGTAGAAGGAAGAAATAATTACATATTCCTCCAGGAAGGCATTAACACACACACACAAAAGCACCATGTGCTTTACCGCAGTGAGAAAGGGAGAAAGACATAATTATCAATCTACTTCAAGCTAGTCAAACCAAAATTTCTATCACTTAATATGGAAGTGTGGGCTGGGATTTAGCTCAGTTGGTAGAGTGCTGTGCTGCAGTGTCTGAGGTCCTGAGTTCAATTCCCAGTACCACAAAAATGGGAGAAGGACCTGGCAATCCACTCCCAAGGCAATCCCGAAACAGTCAGCCATTGAATACCCTATGAGGGTTGCTATGAGTCGGATACCGACTTGACGGCACCTAACAACAACAATATGGAAGTGTATCACAGATCATCTCCACTGTACAGGCTAAACAGAAAGCAAATCCAAGGACTAGTGAAGCAAAAAAGAAGAAATATTCTACAACGCTCACATATGTGTTTAGCTCACATGGATGTTTAGGTTGCCATATCAGAGCAGCTGAGAATATGCCCCACGGCATTCCTTGTTCAGAAAGTTCAGAACAATGAATGGTACATGGTTGCATTATAAAAGTAGATGACACCAAAATTTTGCTTTAATTTTATAAAGGTATTTCTCTTTCATCAAACATAAGATCTCCATAGGTCTTATGTTAATTTTAAAAGAAGCTCAGTAATTCTAAGGAAATATCAGTTAGGGTACAGTATAAAGCAGACAAAATACATTGAGAGTATTTTCATTTTAAATTTTATTTGACTTTGACATTTCAAACTTAATTACTGAAGATTTTTAGAAATATCCAGAGCATGGACTCCAAAGCCAAAGTGCCAAAATTCTAAACCAGATTTGCCACTACGTAGCTAATAAGATCTTAAACAAGTTACTAAACTGTTCAGTACCTCATTTTCTCATCGAGGAGAGGGAAGGGAAGAAGAAACACGGAGCTATCCCAGAGTTAAGAGGATAAGATGCAGACAATCCTCTGCATTCAGACCAACAGCTGACACACAGTAAGCATTCAAAAAGAATTCGTGATTATATGCCACAAATTTGTAATATACAAAAAATGTCAAAATCCCACAAATAATGGTGACATTTCTTTATCTTCTAAAAGCTGGCTATTATGCAGAGACAGGATACCTGTGTCATTGGGTAGTATACAGGGTCAGATCACACTACTTATTTTCTGACTAAGAATCTGAAATAGCAGAGTCACAAACACAGAAAAGCTTTAACATACTGGAAACAAATCAAAAAATGCCTTTGGTCTGTAATGTCCAGGTTGAGAGCCTTTCTTTCAGTTCAAGGGATAAAAAAGCATCTGCTGATTTTAATAATATCACTGATTAGACTTTTTAAATTAGTCTTCTTCATTCTCTTATGAGTCAAAAAAATGTGTCTTTAAGAAAACTTGATTTTTGGCCAGGCATGGTGGCGCACGCCTGTAATCCCACCAGCTTGGGAGGCGGAAGCAGGAGGATTCCAAGTTCGAGACCAGAGGATGTCTGTATGACTTAGCGAGACCCTGTCTCAAAAAGTAAAAAAAAAAAAAAAAAAAAAAAAATGGGCTGGGGGTGCAGCTCAGTGGCCCAGCACCTGCAAAACATGCAAGTGTGAGGCCCTGGGTTCAACCCCTAGTACCACACACACACACACACACACACACACACACACACACACACACACACACAAAAGAAAAGAAAAGAAAAGAAAAGGAAAGAAAGAAAACTTGATTTTATATGCACACTAGGAGGACTTTGAAGATTACTTCCTAAAGTTCAGGAATAATATAATCCATGTAATTTAAGTGCATTAAAGCCTCTGCAGAAAAGAAATACTTACCCAACTTGTACTACTTCCTTGAGTTTTGGTGAAAAGTAAAGATGAACCCTGCAGCACTGCCCAAGAAGATAACCAGTTTTTTCTGTAATTATAAAGATAATCAATTAAAGCTCCACTATCCAACCAAATTTTAGAAATCAAAACCTATTTAGCTATTATCAATGCTATCTTCAGTTTAGAGCTGTTATTAATATTCTAACTATTTGTATTAGAGATATGACTCTAATGGAATTTACAGTCACAGTCATTTTATGGCCCCCACCTGATCATGCAGGTCCCCAGAGTTTCATCAGAAATATAAATTATCAGAGTAACTATGACCAACAATATCTAATTATTTTCACAGGGAACTAATTCAGCACCTTGTGATCAAGGACACAAATTTATTTTAAAGTCACACAATGAAATACAAATTTGGCAAGAATTCTTAGTTACAGTTAAAAATTAGATATGCTTACCTCACTCAGCTAATTCTCTATAGACACAGATTGTTATATATTTTTTGGTTATCTCCCTTCCCCTAATAGGGTGGAACCAGACAAGTAGTAGATTCTAGATACATTCTAAGTATATAATAAATTACATACTGACTGATCACTGAGGTTATTAAAATGGGATATTTTTTAGAAAAATTACTAAATAACAAAGGCAACACATATGTAAAAACTCTGAACATTACTGGGAGTGGTGGTGCATGCTTGTAATGACTTAAAGTTCATGAATTAGGGGTTTTCAAACAAAATCACTAGTTTCTATTTTTCCATTTATTTTCCATTGTTAGTGTTACTGTTGTTAACCCTCCTTTCTATGGTTAAATGCTATTCCTAATGATTAGATCTTCATTACAGACTTACCAACTTATCCCCAATGCTTTATCATTTTAAAGGACCCAATCTGTAATGTTTAATACTTTTCCCTTGGGTTAAACTTTGCTATTAATATTTGTTCCTGCTTTACTTTTTATACCTTGAAACATTTTTTTTTTTAACATTTGAGTAATTATAGGTGCTTCTTTTGTATATAATATTTAAATTTTTTAAATTTAATTTTAGTCTATTTTACTTGTTGGGGGATTGAACCCAGGGCCTTACATATGCTAGACAAGTGCTCCATCAGCGAGCTGCACTCTCAGCCCCTTTTGTATTTTGAGATAGGACCTCATTAAGTTGCACAGGCTATCTCTGGCCCTTGAACCTGCAATCCTCCTGCCTCAGCCTCCTGAGTTGCTAGGATTACAGGTGTGTGCCAACGCACCTGGCCTTTAATTGAGCAGCTTTTGTTTCAATAGATGAGTACAGTCCATTCCCATGTCAGATATGTTTGGTGCTTGTTCTGCCATCATTTTTGTTATATTTTAACTTTACTTTATTATTTCACTTTGTGTAGATCTCTTAAGATATGCTGGAATGATTTTTATTTGTAAATTTATTTTACAGTCTTAGGCGTCTATTTCTTCATTATGTCATCCACTGAACCTCTACTCTGAAAGATGCTTAAATTAGCATATTCCACTTTTTAAAAAACTTTAATTTTCAAAATCAGAAAAAAAAAACCCCGTAGAATTAATATCTATCTGAGAACAAGTATTAAAAATTTGAATGCTAAAATAACAATCGCTGCCTCAAGGACTGTGCAGCACTGAGTTGCAAGGTGAATTAAAAGTAGTTTTTATTTTCATGGAGTCCAATTTTTTTTCCCCTAAAAAACAACTGATGGGCACATTATGGTTATTCGAATTATGGTATTTGGCAAGCATACTTTATTCTCAAAAATAAATGAAGTCTGTCACCTCAAAGAAAACAAATGTTAGCATTTGTTGGCAATAAAGAAATTAAGTCTTTCAACAACATGAATGACCCATGAGGACATGATGCTGGGTGAAATAAACCCGTCACATGCACTTCCACTCAAATGTATCAAAAGTAGTCAAAATTGCAGAAGCAAAGTAGAAAGGCACATCCTCCTCCCAAGGGATGGGGAAAGGGACACAAAAAATTAGTGGGTAGGTTCAGCCACAAGATGAAAAAGTTCTAGAGACTTCTTACACAATCATGTACATATACTTACTACTACTGAAGAGTACACTTAAAATGGCAGGGCTTCAAACTGCTGAAAAATTGAGTTCAGGGTCAGTGTGGGCTCAACATGTTAAAGATTTGAGGGTTCAGGATTGGCTCTGGTTTGGGTTTAAACCCTATGTGTAGATAGCAGAGCTTCAAATTGAACCCGAACCCAAACCCTGAATCAGTTCTTGTTCAAAGCATTTTATTATTTTTTTTTCTGAATCTGAACTTGAACCCAAACCCAGTGAAAAATTGGGTTCAAGTTCCAGCTTTTTTTTTTTTTTTTTTTTTTTTTTTTTTTTTTTTTTTTTTTTTTTTTTTTTTGCTATCATTGTTGGTTGGGTGTTGGTAGGTGCCATCAAGTCGTGTCCGACTCATAGTGACCCTTCTAGGGTTTTCAATGGCTGACTGTCTCGGGATTGCCTTGGGAGTGGACTGCCATGTCCTTCTCCCATTTTTTTAGTGCCGGGAGTCGAACATGGGACCTCAGAGACTGCAAAGCAGCGCTCTACCAACTGAGCTAAATCCCAGCCCTTGGTATCATTAGCTCTTTAAAATTTGAAAAAAAAAAAAAATTGAAAAAGGATTTGTCTACACACAGATAAGATTAAAATTTTAAACCCAAACCAAACCTGAATCCTCTAAATTTTAACAAATTGAATCCACACCTGAACCTGAACTCAGTTTTTTTATAGATCTGAAACCCTGCTCAAAATGGGTAAGATGACAAAATTCATGTTATATGATTTTTACCATACGAAAAAATTAGAGCTTTCCAACGGGAAAAAATTGGAATATGTGGTTATCTGCCACTGTGAGTCTGACAATTTCCCAGTATTTGCTGACTTTTCTGATACCACTAATTTGTGATTCTTTGGTAGCAGAATATAAAATTTGTAAACATTTAAAAAAATGAGCATACTCAATGAGTATTTCCAAGTGACCTACAATATACTATAAAATTATACATGGGTAAATATTCACTCAAGTGCAACAAAGACTAAAAGCTTTTAATGTAACTGAGTATGAAAAGCTCAGATAGTTTTCCAGTCTTCACTGCTATTAACCTTTAAGAAACTACCATTTGTACAGCACTGGTGTAACAGAAAAATATGCACAATTATCTGAAAAAGCCATTAAAACATTCCTCCATTTTCCAGTTTTAGCTATGTAAAGGAGAATTGCTTTCATATGCTTCAATCAAAATAATATATCACAACAGACTGACTGCAAGCCTAGAGAAGAATTCAGGTGTCTCTCATTAAGCTAAACACTGAAGACTTGCAAAAATGTGAAACAATATCTCTTTTCTCACAATAGTTTTTTTATCTAAGAAAATACATGATTTTCAATGGATAAAAAAATTGTGGTACATATATACAATGGAATATTATTCAGCAATAAAAAAGAAAGAATGTCATTTGTAACAAAATGGACAGAACTGGAGAATATTATCTTAAGTGAATGAACACAGGCTGATAAAAATATTCTAGGTTCTCATATATAGGAGCTGAATCTTAAAGGAAAAAAAACCACTATACATCAGCAGATATATAAAAATGAACAATTTAACTTAGTTAAGAAGGGAAAATATAAGCAGAGGAAAGAGGAGGGAGGGGACTAGTAAAGGGAAGTGAAGGGTGTAGAATGTGGGAAAGGGAGGAGAAATAATGTAAAGGGATAAAGGGAGAGAGGATAATCTCAATGTAAATGATGCAATTTCATGGGTACAAAGGAAAAATAGGGGAATATAACCCATAAAGGTATACAAGCTTTACTACATATTAATCAAAAGGTACTATAAACTTTGTAAGTTGAAAGTATAACCAAAAGTGATGTAATAATTGCACAATGGAAAAAACAAATGCTGTGTTACTCTATACCCCACCAACATTTATCAATAAAGGGAAAAAAAGAAATTAAAAAAAAGAAAATACAGGATTTTCATAAATGTTATTCATGTTAACTTATAACAGGTTCTTTGTAAATGAATACTCTTTATTTCTCAGATTTTATTTCTCACAAGAAATATTTGTAAATATAACAAAAGGCAAAAGCTCTCAGGAGTACTAATATTTTAATAGTTTTAAAGAGTTCTCAGACGCAAAGTTTTGAGAACTATTAATACACAGGACACTGAAAGACAATTTTGCTCAATTTCATGTAAATAAATTTGAAGATGATGAAATAGATTTTTAGGTAAACATAAATTACAAAAAGTATTTCAAAAGAAGTTGAAAAATCTGAGACTAATAATTATCACAGGAAAAGCAGCAACAAAAAACAGAGAAAATGGCCAGAGAGCTATCTGCACTACATATACCCAAAATAGAGAAAGAGAAAAATAAACACTGGGTTCATAAGTGAATTCTACCATGGAATAGTTTCAGGAACACATAATTGCAGTATTTGTAAAGCAGTTTCAGAACATTAAAAGAAAAACTTCCAAATACCAATCGGACACAGACTTCAATTAAACCTTAAAAAAATTCAACTGCTTGTAAATTGTGATTCCAATTCTGTAAAATTTATTCTATAAGTGTATTTACATACTTGCAAAATGCTAAGTCTAATGTTGTTTGTAATAGCAAAAACTCTTAAGTATCCTGTCTACCCGTAGACAGGTATAGTCACATCCTTGCAAATAAGTAATGGTTAAGTTAACTATGATATGGCAATACAACACAGAGCAATGCTGCAGTTAAACGCCATGTGACAGCTCTACACGCAATGAAATGGAACTGTCTTGAGATAAACTGTAAAAACAATGTTTAATAATTTAATCTATGCACACATGACCATCTACATGTTTCTTCTCTGGAGGAAGGCACTATCTCATGAGACTCAGAATTGGCTGCCTCTGAAGAGAGGACTGATGGAAGATGATAGACTCTTCACACATATTTAGTGTACCCTTGTTTTTAACCATGTGCCATTTATTGCTTACTAAAAAAACAAAAAATCCAATCAATAAAACAAAGCGAATGCTTCCTCAGAATCCTCTTATTATCTCTACATTTAATATTACTTTAAAAATATGTCAAGACAAAGGAAATGTTTCACATATTCCACAGCAATCTTACATGATTACACTAGAAAATACATGATTAGAAATTCTTCTAAATCTTTTAATCACTTCTACTGGAATTATAATTTTTCTTTTATCTTATTCAGATGAGACATGTAAGAATATTAAAGATTTGTATACTTACCGAACCTTTTTCCCATTTTCAGTAATTTTTGTTACATTTAACAATCCATATTTCTCTTGACCCTATGGAACAGAGTAATACTTTATATATATCACTCATATATACAATGATACTCAAGTTCTAAAATATTACTGACCCAAAATGGTCTGGTAGTCTAAAAATTAGCTTAAAAGAAAGGATTAGCCAGTATGTAATATAGTGTTAGAGGATATTAAAATGACAATTTCCCTAATACTCTTATAAAGTTATTTTAAATAATTTTATAATTAAATGCTTTCTCTTCTCCTTAAGGCATAGCAGCCATTAGGTATTTTGCTGTCAAATTAGATGTCCATATGAGTGAGCACCAGAAAAATGACATGTCTTCCTGTTCAAAGAAAATGATACAATGCTAGAATGATAAATAACACAAAAAAGTGAAAATCTGAAAAACAATATACTAACCCACTTTGTCAGAGCTTTGTAAAAACAACTAAGTAGGACAAATGTGGTGACTATTTGATAAATTACTCAAAAACAACTCACACCCTGCATACAACTGTTAAGGTGGCATAAACATCTCACTATGTGCTTCATTAAACATATTATCATATGGCAAGCTGGATGCTGAACTAGATTTGTTAGCCAGGTGATGTCTAAAACTGTGACACAAACTTTATCATCCAATGTGATGAAGGCAAAAGCCATTATACTAATTAACATTATCTTAAAAGTCTTCCATATGAAAATAAGAGGCACCTTCCTTCTGATTTAGCTTCCTATATTCAAATGAATTTAATCAAAATAAGCTGATGCTCATAGTAATTGTCCACACTAGCAAGAACGACAAGTACCTAAGACAATAGTTGATTTTAATTCAGCTGAAATAGACACACACTCTCTCACAAAGAAAAAAATCTCAATTCAGAATTCTCCAGCTATATTTTCTCAAAGTATTTTAATCAGGAAATATAAATCAGTTTTGTATGAGACAGAAAGATAATATTGAGTATTTTCTTACTAATATCTGAAAGATAAAGTTTTAAAGTTTGGTCTGAAAAACAGGTATATATAGACAAAGCTGAAAAACTGTTAGCTAATTCGCATTTTTGGCATGCTGAGAACTTGGGAATCACAAATATGAGATTTTATTGCAATTGTTCCAGAAAGCATAGCTTTCTGATCTCCTCAGATATGCAAGCTTGGTACTTATCTTAAGAACTCTGTTGCCTCTCAACAAAAACATTAATTACAATTGTAAGTATGTTGTTATTGTACAAGATGTTAAATAACAGCATTCTGAATTTACTTCTTCCCCCTTCACCCCTGCCCACCCCTATCAGAAGCAGGAAGAAATATTTCAATGGTATGGGAACTAAGAAACATTAATCTGAGCAGATGGGCACTGGTTATGTGAATTGCAAGGGGAAGAGCACAGGAGAAAGAATTCTGGCTATAAAAAAATGCCACAGCTGGGACAGTGTAAAAGCAGCACAGGCAGGAAGGAAACACAGACACTGAAACAGGAAGAGAAATGGATGAAGTAGCAGTAGTGATGACCCAAGCCTAAGGATCAGAGAGACTGTCTAACCAATGAATGGACCAAAACTGGTACAAAACTGGGCATGGATATGCCTTGTTCAAAAGCATACAGAGAACTTTCACCAGATTCTCAAAGGGATCAAGACCCAACTACTATACTGGGCATAATGGTACAACCCTGAAACCCCAGCATTTGGGAGGCTAAGGCGGGGGGTCACAAATATGAGGTCAGCCTGGGCCTAAGTAGCGAGACTGTCTCAAAAAAAGAAAAGAAAAAGAAAAAGAAGAGAAAAGAAAAGAAACAAACCAACCTCCACCCCCCAAAAAATCAAAACACCCAAATACTAATGCTCTTAGGTAGTAAGCATTCTATCTTGAACATGAGCAAAATTTGCCACATCCAAATGTATAAAAGATACAGAAAACAATGACCATACAATGTGTTAAGTGCTATGAGAAATGACACCTAACTCAAACTGGAAAAGAGAAGCTAACTAAACCTAGGAAAGAATGAAGGGAGGACCCCTGAGCTAAACAACAGGAGTCAGCAAGGTGAGAACAGTAGGAGAAGAAGATAACAGCCCTCAGAAGGGTGTGGAAGCGAGACAACAGATACCACTGGAAAGCCTTTAATTTTCCTCAAAGTACAGGATGAGGGGAAGAAGTGACAAGAAATGAGATACTGGAAAGAACGGAGTAAGAAAGAGTGGCAAGACTGGGAAGCAGCTAAAACACTACTGTAGTAACGACTATAAGAAATGACCGCAATCCAAACAGAAGAAACCCTAGTGAGGTTGTTCCTGTGATGGCCATCAGAGGGCACTGTGAGTCCAAGACAGTCAGAGAAAGGACAGATGGGTGGGAGGAGAAATAATGTGCCATCAGCTCTTTGGAACTGTGGAGCTTTACAAACTGGTTGTTTACAGACTGGTTGTTGTTGTTGTTAGGTTCCCTTGAGTCTGATTCATAGGGACCCTCACAGGGTTTTCGGTGGCTGATTGTTTCAGGATTGTTCTGGAGTGGATTGCCGCGTCCTCCTTCCATTTTTGTGGTGCTGGGGATGGAACCTGGGTCCTCAGAGAGAATGAGCAGCCCTCTATCAACTGAGCTAAACCCCAGGTCCCCTACTCCATTTCTAGAAGTATCTATAAATTCTCTTTTACCAAAGTGTACATAATCTGTAAAAGCTTTCTAGGAATTGTATGTTAGATATATTTAAAATGAGTTAAAAAGGGTTTTCTACTTTTTCTTAATGGTTTGACAGATTAAGGTAGTGTAGTAACAGTGCCTTAGAATCACAAAGTAATGCTTGCTAAAAGCATTAAAATCATGTTCATTTTATCTTTATTTGCTTATAGATCCAATAGATCTTTTGTATTAGATAATAGAAAAGATAAGAAGTATCGCACTCTGTCCTTTATTTGATAAACTCTCCTATGGAGTTTAAAACCTAGTGGGGAGACTTCTTGTTGTTCGTTGCCGTGGAGTCGGTATCCGACTCATAGCGACCCTCATAGGGTTTTCAATGGCTGACTGTTTCGGGATTGCCTTGGGAGTGGATTGCCAGGCCCTTCTCCCATTTTTGTGGTGCTGGGAATTGAACTCGGTACCTCAGAGACTGCAGCGCCGTGCTCTACCAACTGAGCTAAATCCCAGCCCAGTGGGGAGACTTAGGGTACTTGAAATAACATGACTTAGGAGTTCAGAAAAAAGCAGAGACCACTATTATGTGAGGCTAGTAGTCTGGCAAGGCCTCCTAAAAGCATTAGTTTTGAAAGATGTACAGGACTTAGCTGTAAGCATAAAAAAGCCAAGGCCATCAAACAGGGAGACTGCCTGAGCCAATGTCAGAATTGTGTAAAGAAATGCCAAATATTTGAGGAGTCAAATATGCTAATTGCCCTGATTTGATCATTACACACTGTACTCATGAAACATCATTTTGTATCCTCTAAATGTATAGAATTACTAAGTGACAATTAAAACTAAAAATAAAAATGAAGGTAATGTGCAAAACTTATGCCAGGAAGCGTAGAAGACAGAGTGGAGAAAGATTTAGAAAAGTGAAAGGGTATTTGTGGAAATCTTTGCCTCTGACTAAGAAATCTGAAGTCTGACTAATAAATAAGTCTTTCATAATTTCATAAAATAGGAAAGTAATGATAAAAGCTTGTCTTTTAAGCTTTTAAGTTTCAAGCCAGGCACAGTGGCACATACCTATAACCCCAGTGGCTCAGAAGTTGGAGGCAGAAGGATCTTGGGTTTGAGGCCAGAGGCAGCCTGTGTAACTTAGTGAGAGCCTATCTCAAAATAAAAAGTAAAAAATGGGCTGAGGGTGCAGACCTTACCTCAAAATAAAAAGTATAACATGGACTAGGGGTGCATCCCAGTGGTAGAGCACTTGTAAAACTATGTGTGAGGCCTTGGGTTCAACTCCTCGGTACAGGGGGAAAAAAAAAAAGCAGCAGCTTTGAATTTTACTTATTCATTCAGCAAACATTTACTGAGGAACTACAATGTGGCCCTGCAGTAAGTACTGAGGTTCCTCTGTTTCTGCTCTATGAGAGAGCTGGATCCTATAGGACATCAACCATGACGAGCCCTCTAAATGAAATGAAGTAAAATAGGGTCAAATGCTATGCAGAGACCACAGGAAAGCCTCACCTCATCTCAATGACAGAGGTCAAGTCTCAGAGAAAGCAAAGTCTGAATTGAGCCCTAATGAAGGAGCTGAAGCTGGCCAGGTAAAGATGTGGGAAAGAAGCACTTCAGAAGAAGAGGAAAGTCACTTGCAGGGTCCCTGAGGTGAAAAGCAGGCTCCTTTGAGGGACTGAAAGGAGTGTCAGACTGCAGGAGGCAAAGAAGCAAGAAGGGAAGATGGGGGCACAAGAAACTGAAGAGGAAGTTGGGGAGGCAGCTACAGCAGGTGTTCTGCTGTCCTGTGAAACATGGGAGGCCTCACTCTAAAGAAACAGGAAAGCCAGTGCTGGGCAACAGCAGGATGAGCACCACAGGGAAGACTAGGGCAAGGGCAGACACAGAGACCAAGAGAAGCGGCACCAAAGGTCAGCTAGGCGTTAGAGGAGAAGTCACCCAGAGCTTCTCTGGTTGAGAGAAAACTCACAGTCAAGACACATTATCTCCAACAGTCCTCTGGCACAAACCCAGCAACCTACTTCACACACAGAAGGGGGTCTACGCTCATTAGGAAGGAGGGGAACACGTCTTACCTTTGGACTGCTGGCCTGAGAAAAAAAGAGTGAAGTGTAACTTGATAGTATTTGCTGAGAATTATGTTTATTTTTAATAATCAGATATAAATCTGTCACTTAAAAATATGGTATATAAATGACAATCATTTCAGATACCATATTTTTCATGAAAAGGAGCTCTGAAATGAATAAAATCTCACTCTTAATTTAAACCTGTCTTATAGTTGTAATTTTTTCTTAAAAAAATGAAATTTAATAGAAGCCTACAAAATACTTAAACATTACATTTAGAAAAAATTTATCAAAGCTGATTGAAATAACTAGACTATATTGTACTGTTTGTTTCTATCATACTAACTGGATCTTGGTGCTTTGGTGAAGAGGGAGAAGATTCATTTTCAGGAAAGCAGGGTTTTGAGGCAGTTGGAGATTCCTACAAGAAATAAGTAATGAAAACAGTTACTCTATTTTATGTAATTCTACCTCTCCCTGTACTCACGGTGGAAGAACTTAATAAGGCAGTCTTAAGAAAAAAAAATTTCCATGTTATTTTTCCTTCTATATTCAGGTCCAAAACTAATATGATACTGATTTGAAAAACTGCAGATGTTATAAAAGGTTTACGAAATACATATTTTATAGCAATCAAATGTAAATAATGCATACAGATTACTCAAAACAAATGATGCATATGGGCTTAAAATCATGATGTTGCATCAGGCTGAGTTAACCATATTTAAAATAAGTAAAATCTAAATTCCTGTGGTTAAATATGTATTAGTCACCACACCAACTTTATGTTGGTAAGGTAAACATGAATACTGAGAGTTAGGAAAGGAATATTCATTCATGGGAATTATTTTGGTAACTACCAGAATGAAATTTTATTTTAGTCAACAGCTATATGAGAAATTAATTGAATTGCTATTAATATTTAAAGGAATTTATAGCTATCTTTCAAATGATTAGATATAAGCAAGATTAAAAGTATACAAGGAATAAATTTAAAATTTAAAAATTAATAACCCACCACAAGAAAAAATTGTTCTCATGTCTGAACCTATTAGAATATCCTAAGAGCAAACTAAGAAAGGATTTTCATAAGCAGTCTATATTGTCAAAATTAAAAAAATAGTATATATTTCTACTACAGATATTTATAGGGCTATTCATGGTAGTTAAGACTGAAAAACATTTTTTGATAGCAACAACCTAGCTCCTTTTAAATTTCCTCCACTGCCCAAGGTGCTTTGAATAATTTCAGGAAAAGCAAAATTTAAAAATCTGATGCCAATACCTATTACTAATCTTCCTATTAAGCCAAATAATGCTCTCAAACATTCATCTCCACATTTGTGTCATTCTGGTTTCTATGCTTATGAAACTGGAAAAGATACTGACAACAAATCTGTGAATACTTTAAGTAACAATGCAAAAACCATCAATGCAATGTTCATTCATTTGGAAAAAGGTCTTCAGGTTTCTGTCCTGTACAATTTATAAACACAGAAACTATGTAGCAATGAAAGTTTACAGGGATACTTTTAAAAGGACAATCTTATTAAACAAATGCCCAAGGCCAATACTAGTAATGGAAAAAATATCCTATCAAATGTTTTTACAAAGAGGAATTAAATCCAAATTAAATTAAATTAAATTAAAATCTCAGTTTAGCCTTATGTAAGTATTCTTTGACAAGTCCAAATCAATTTTTTGACTTCTACAAGAGAATATATTATCAAAACAGTCTAAGAAAAAAGATTTGATGACCTACAAACTAGAAAAAAACTGAATAAAAGCATTGTTAGTCTTACGAACGTAAGAAGTACAAATGGAGAAATAATGCATGTGTAACAATTATAACTAGTATAAGAAACAATTTTATATTTAAGTATATTTATAAATGTACATGCATATATAAATATATATCTAAAAATAGTAGCTTTAGCAAAAACCAAAGAGATCCACTCACACATATACACAGAGTTCTACATACAACTACTTCCTCCAAGGTTATCTGCCAGCTGAATTAGAACCTATGTCATCATAACAACTGCTATACAAAATTAGGTTGTTTTGATTACATTTCAAGTTGTATATATTTCACCCCTTATATATTAGCTAGTTTGTTCTGGTTTAGTCTCTTTTTCATAACCTCAAAGACTGCCCTATTTTAAGAAGGGATATATATATTTGTTGTTAGGTGCCATCGAGTCAGGTTCAGTTCATAGCAACCCAGGTACAACAGAAGGAAACACTCCCCAACACTGCTACACCTGGCACTGTTAGTGCTTCTCTGCTATTCATAGGGTTTTCAATAGCTGATTGTTTTGGGAGTGGAATGCCACATTCTTCTTCCATTTTTGTGGTGCTACGCCTCAGAGAGTACAGAGCAGCACTCTACCAACTGAGCTAAACCCCAGCCCCATATGTGTGTGTGTGTGTACATATATATACATATATGTATGTATATATATATACACACACATGCATATATACATACACACATATATATACACATACCTATATATGTTATATTGAATTGTCAATTCAAAGACGCAGCTTTAATTCTGCCAGGGCATCCCTCACCTTCTATATATTATTACACTTACATTAACTACTAAACTGACATATATATTAATAACAGAAAAGTTTACTTGATGAATCAATTAGCTATGAATCCATTTACAAAGGGTAAAGCTGGCGGGAGATATTTCCATCAAAAATAAGTAAATCTCTGTTCTCAAGACAATCATAATGCTGAATTTGGACAACTAGATGAAAGAGGAAATGTTGTAAGACTTCATGCAGGTTATTTTAAGTAATAGTACTGAATTTCAAAGGACATTTAAAAGAAGAAATTTTAAATATACATCACCAAAATAATCATCATTTTGTTGTCATAGGAAGAAGCAGTGCAGGTAGTTTCTGCCCTTGAGTCTTGGCCTAGAGTATTGTATATGGAATTTAAGAGCTTTTTATCTTGACAGTAATCTGATTCCTGAGTTTTTCTATTAAACACCTCTTGAAATCTTACCTGTCTAGGCAAATCTCAGTGCTAACATTGTTGTTATTAGGTGTCATCCAGTCAGGTCCAACTATAATGACCTCAACTCATAGTGTCCCCATGTACAACAGAATGAAACACTCCCTGACACCGTGCCATGCCCAGCACCATGTCAGTGCTTCTCTGCTATTCACAGGGTTTTCAATTGCTCAATGTTTTTTGGGAGTGGGCTGCTAGGTCCTTCCAGCAAGCCTACAGCACCTGGTGTTCTCAGGAGGTCTCCCATCCAAGTACTAACCAGGCTCGACCCTGCTTAGCTTCCGATATGAGATGCCAGGGTATTAAGGCCGCAGGCCAGCACTAACATACTTTCAAATATATCTTGAAATAGCACAGAATCTAGAATGTCATTCTTTTAATATGCCTTCTATACTTAATTGTGTAACATTCTTACAAAATAAAACTAGAAACTGGTCTACTTTCATAGTTAAGTCCATCTTATAAATATAACACATGTGCAGATACCACAGTTCCATACAAGTCTACCTTTTAGTAATATACAAAGACTAATTTACCGTCACTTGTAGTACCACAACATTACACTTGTTTTGACTGAGCAATTGAAATCAATTATTTATAAAGGAATTTAATACTCAAAATATTCAAACACAGAGAAATATGGAATAATTGTTTTGTTCTCACTAACACAACTAAAAAATGGGGGGATACAAATGTGGGAAACCTGTTAATTATGCTACAACAGAAGGCTGATGGCTTAAAAAAGAGTCCTCAAGGACAAAGATCTTTTAAAAATAATTTCTTCAGTTTTGGGGTCCATCTTTGCATTTTAACACTGGTATGCCTAAGGTTCTGCAAAGGCATACTAATTGGCCATTCCATCCCCAAAATGAAGTTAGACTGTAAAGATATAACTCCTAAGGAAGTTTAAAAAACATCCCCCTTATGTTGGCATCAAAACCCCCATTTGAAATGGACAACATCATTTCTCAGATTGCTGAAAGACGCACTGTGTGCAGAGTGTATTTAGAATAACAAAGGAGCAGGATTCCAATCTTCCCTGCAATGGGGAAAACTAGAAGTCTTCATTACAAAACCTTCCAGAGAGCAAAGATATGCAAAAGCTAATGGAAATAACTTTAAAATTGTGTAAGCCAAAAACAAACGAAAAAAAGTACATCACCTTCTAGGTTCAAATGTGTCAAATACATATATCATTAGCCCACAGACAGGTAGTGCCACTGTGCAAAAACTGAAAAATCTCAAAGCTAAAAAACCTACTGCATGACAAACCGATGCTAAATAAATAAGACAGTAGTCATTAAGGTATGCAATTTAGTTAGGAAGAAAATAAGTTCATCATACATGCAGATCAAAAGCTTAATTGACTCAAATCAAACGTTTTAGCCAAGAATTATATGAAGCAACATTAAAATGAGACATCTATGTATCTGATATTCATGTGGTTACAATTCACCATACAACACAGTGCACAAGGAATTCTCCAAACTCTCACCAGATTTCCCTAGAAGTCCTACCTTGTCGTTGGTGTCCAATACGATGGTGCTATGTCTCCACTTTGTTAATATTATTGGTTCTTGCAGCCTCCTGTCCAGGCTCCTACTTTTAATTATTTCTCTTTGCTGCTGAGATGAAGCATTGTACTAAAGAAAACGAAATATATTTCATAAGTAATAGAAGTAAATGTGGACTCTAAATATGCTGGCCCTGAATAACACATGACTTTTAGGCAACATTCACCACATTGACACCACAAGGGATTTTCTAGTCTCATTCTTTTTATTTTTGACCAGACTTGAAGCATAACTGAGAGGAACACAGATTTTGGTGTCGGAGGGACCCCAGCAGTGTCATCTTCTATAAAATATTTAATCTCCCTAAGCCTAACTTTCTTCAACCGCGAAACAGATATAATAGAAATATAATCGCATTTACAGAGTTGCTCTAAAGAGTAAACAAAGTGTACAACATACCAAATATTACCGACAGGTTCTCCACAAACATTAACTATCACAATTTATAAAATGAGATCACTGGGCAAAAACTGTTTTCAAGGTTGCTTCTACTTCTAAAATTCACATGAGTTTTTGGTTTAAGTTTTTCAATAACGTTTATAAACACAACAGTGTTCTTACCTTTTGAGTTTAGGGGTTTATGTTTTATCTTTGCTTTCCCTTAAAGACCAAACATACTACTCGGTGTTTTTCTGAAGTAGTACTGGTTCAAAAGGCCAATTCTGAATGTATCAATTGTGTACAAATGATAGGTAATCATTGCCAAGAGAAAACTACATATGAAATTCAGAATGTTGTCATAAGATATTAAATCATGTAAGAGTCTGAAGTCCCGAGTAGATCACCAGCAACAACAACAACAAAAGACTTCAGAAAAGTTTCTGAAAGTTAGATTGTCTTACATAGGTAATTTCAGTAAGTTATAAATAAACTGCCTACAGCCATAGACCCCTGGCATCAGATCTCAGAAGCTAAGAGGGTCAAGGCCTTGTTTGTACTTGGGATGGGAGACCGTCTAGTAACACTG
Organism: Pedetes capensis; assembly: GCA_007922755.1. Classification (NCBI taxonomy): domain Eukaryota; kingdom Metazoa; phylum Chordata; class Mammalia; order Rodentia; family Pedetidae; genus Pedetes; species Pedetes capensis. Next base: position 36,979 of record VMDO01004844.1, on the reverse strand, counting down.
GGTGCTGCAGGCTTGGGAGAAGGACTTGGCAGCTCACTCCCAAAAAACAATTAGCCATTGAAAACCCTATGACTAGTAGAGAAGCACTGGCATAGTGCAGGGGATAGCACAGTGTTAGAGAGTGTTTTGTTCGGTGGTGCATAGGGTCACTGTGAGTTGGACCCAACTCGACAGCAACCAACAGCAACAACACTGAAAACCCTATGAATGGCACACAAGCACTGACAATAGTGCCAGCCATGGCACAGTGTCAGGTAGTGTCTCATCTGCTGTACACAGAGTCACTATGAGTCAGACCTGACTAGATGGCACATAACGACAACATAAATAAACAAATTATAATAAAATGACAAAAAAAATTTCATCTACTTTTTAGCAGATACATTCTTTTCCTGAAACCAAAGGATACTGTTACCCCTAAAAAGTCCAACAAACCTTAATTTTTAATGATTTTGACTGGGTGTGGAGACACATGCCTGTAATCCCAGCACTTGGGAGGTAGAAGCAAGGAGGATCTTGAGTTCAAGATCAGCCTGGGCTACACAGCAAGACCTTGTCTCAAAAAAACAAAATGAATGACTCTGATTATAGTTTCAATACAATTATATTTGGGGGGGGGGTGTTTTAACATTTTTTTTAAAAAATCTTTCAACATCTTTCTCTCCACCACGTCATTTCTTTACTCCAAAGTGAGTCCATACAGTTCTCCTAAATTGTCTCCCAAAGCTATTACTTCCATCTTGACATTAAAATTTGCCAAAACCTGTCAATCATATGCAGGTGTTTGTTTTTAATTCATGTTACTTAACAAACAGCAATCTGAAGATTATAGTGAAAGTTCACAAAGGGGCCATAAACTTTTGAGCTTATTACAACAATTTAGAAATAGTCTCTATGTGACAACAAAAATAATATAAAGTTAAACTGGGTAATATTCACAATTTAAAATGTGCTCATGGATTTACTAAGAGTACAGTCATAAAAGCAAATAAAGCATAAATAAAACATTAAATTTAAAATCTAACATAGATGTTGTTGTTGTTGTTGTTAGGTGCCGTCGAGTCGGTATCCAACTCATAGCGACCCTCACAGGGTTTTCAATGGCTGACTGTTTCAGGATTGCCTTGGGAGTGGATTGCCAGACCCTTCTCCCATTTTTGCGGTGCTGGGAATTGAACTTGGGACCTCAGAGACTGCAGCGCAGTCCCTAAATCCCAGCCCTTAACATAGAAGACAACAATAAAGTACACATTTAGAGAAAAAGAAAAATAAGAAAAACTCCACACTTAAAACACTACTATACCCCTACTTTAAAAAGATGACCAAACTTTATAGCCGGGCACAGTAGCGCACACCTATAATCCCAGTGGCTGGTGGGATGGGGGGCGCGGAGGCAGGAGGATGGCAAGTTCGAGACGAGAGGCAGTCTGCATAACTTAGCAAGACCCTGTCTCAAAAAGTAAAAGGAGAAAAAAAATGGGCTGGGGGTGCAGCTCAGTGGTCCAGCACTTGCAGAGCATACAAGCGTGAGGCCCTCAGTTCAACCCCCAGTACCGCAAAAAAATAAAATAAAAATAAAAAAAGATGACCAAATTTTAACATTTCTCTATTCTCCTTAAGAACGTTTTTAAGAATTGAGTAACTGGATTTCTATTGTGAATTATTTAAACATACACATAAAAACAGGGACTATAACCAGAACCCACCATTGAGTTTTGGCATATTAACATATTTGCCTCAAATATTTTGTTCTAAAGAAAAAACTATTACAGACACATTAGATGTCCTGTGAATACAACTTCCAGATTCCATTTCTCTCATCCCCTTCCCAGCTATGCCACATAAGTTCAGTGCTCATCATTCACATGTATTTTGTATTTGACACATACTTATGTATCAATAAATACTACTTTGTAAATTTTTAAAATTTTATATAAGTGGAATCATCACATACATCATTCTTTGATTTCCTTTTTTACTCAATGTTTGTATTTTTATAATATCTCATCTGTTTTTAATATCTATATAATAATATGCACATAATACATACAACACAATTTTACCATTTTGCTATAAATGGACATGTCCAAGGTATTCATATTAACTTACTATACTACTACAACGCCTGCAGCTGTAGCCCTGTGGCATCCGATCCCGTCAGATCTCAGAAGCTAAGCAGGGTCGGGCCTGGTTAGTACTTGGATGGTTAGTACTTGGATGGGTGACCGCCAGGGAACACCAGATACTGTAGGCTTGGGAGAAGGACCTGGCAACCCCGTCCCAAAAATCAATCTGCCATTGAAAACCCTATGAACAACAGAGAAAGCACTGACAATAGTGTTTCACCTGTTGTATACAGGGTCGCTATGAGTCAGATACCGACTCGATGGCACCTAACAACAACATACTACTACTACAACAGAACATGGGACATGATGCTTTGCACTGCCCTACATTTATCATTATTTGACACCATCAAACTTATGTGTGTATAAAGCACATATATGTATGTATACACATACTTTTTTTAATGGTTCTTGGAGGTTGAACTCAGGGTCTCGCGCATGCTACACAAGTGCTTTTTCTAAGCTGTACCTCCAGTCTCTTTTTAAACTTTTTTGAGACAGGGTCTTGCTAAATTGCACAGGCTGCCTCTGGCCTTGAATTTGTGATCCTCCTGCCTCAGCCTCCCAAATTCCTGGGATTTCAGGCATGTGCCACCATGTCGAGACTACTTTCAAAAATTTATCTAAAGAGTGAAATGTTATCTCATCGTATACATGTACATTTTCCTGAATACTTGTAAAGTTGAACAACTTTTCATGTATTTATAGACTATCTCCTCTTATTTGCCTTGCTTAGTTATATATTTGCCTATTTTCAACTTAGTCTTTCTCTTTCTGGTCTGTACACAGAACCATAAGTTCTTTATATATTCTCGTTTCTAAATCTTTTTAAGGTATGTAAACTGAATATATTTTTTCCTAGTCTATAGGTCATACTCTCCCCTTTGTTATCTTTCACATGTACAAAGTGTTGTATTTAATTCTACTGTAGTTACATTGGGCAATCTTTCCTTTTACAGTATAGCTTCTGGGTCTTGTTTAAGCAATGCTTCCTTCTCTGAAGTCTAAGACATTCTTTGGTATATATCCTTTTAAATTTTTTAATTTTTTGCTTATTAATTTTGTATCCTTAAGTTGAAATTAATCACTGAGCATGAAATGAGGTCAAGACCTTTTATTTTACTCTTTTCACAGAATAATCATAATCTTAGCAAAATTTACTACATAATCCATGCTTAACCCATTGATCTGTGATTCCATATCTGAGCTTTTTATTCCATTCCACAGATGCGGCTTTTTTGCTTTTTTCAGTACTTGGGAGTTTAACCCAGGTGTTGCACATGCTTTGCAAATGCTCTATACCACTGGGCTGAACCCCTAATCTATGCTTTATTTATTTTTGAGTCAAGGTCTTGCTAAGATATGCAGACTCCCTCTGGCTTTAAATTTGTGATCCTCCTGGCTCCACCTCTCAAATCACTGGGATTACAGGTATGTGTCATCATGATGGGCCCAACCTAGTTCTCTATCTACACATGTGCCCATACTGCCCCAATTTAATCACCATAGCAGAAACCTAATCTCTTCTGCTCCATCCCCTAATTCCCTATTTAAGAGTATTTTAACTCTTTGCGGATCTTTGTTTGCAAATATAAATTTTAGAATCAGTTCCAAAAAGCAGTGAAGGGGAATATATTAAATGGGAATGCACTAAACTTGTAAATTAATTTGGACACTGTCAGGAAATTAAACCTCCCAATCCCAGATCATTAACATCTTATAGACTTTTACTAGACATATTCCTACCCCCCTCTGCCCCACCCTTGTGGAGCCTCCCTATGTTCGCCAGGGTGATTTTGAACTTGTAGTCTCAAGCAATCCATGGGCTTCAGCCTCCTGAGTAGATAGGACTACCTGATGCACCACCATGCCCAACTTAATAGACATATTCTTATTTTTGACTCTTGCTACTGCTGCTGGTGGTGCTGCTAATGTAAATAAGATCTTTATTCATATCACATTTTCAAGCTGACCTTTTACTATATAAATTGAGTGTTCTTATGTTGCTTTTATATCCAGCAACTTTGCTGAACTTGTATCTGTTTTACATTTGTAGATTCTCTTGTATTTTATGATAATCAAAAATACAATTATATCTCTTCTTTTCCTATTCTATTATCTTTCTTATTTAATTGCTGGACAGAGGCAGTAATTAAAAAAAAAAAAGTTCTAGTCTTCCTAACTCCAACGGGAAAGCTTTGTAATCTCACCATGAAGCATGGTAATTATTGTATATATCTTACATAGTTTGGACATGTTGTCAGGAAGGACCAATCCCAGGAGAAGAACATCATGTTTGAGAGAATGGCAGGTAAATGAAAAAAAGGAAAACTCTCAACTAGATGGATCGACACCGTGGCTGCAACAATGGGTTTAAACTCAAAAAAGAGCATGTGCATGGCATAGTGTTGGGGAGTGTTTCAATGCTGTTGTACACATGGTTGCTATGAGTCAGACCCAACCTGACGGCACCTAACAACAATAAGCTTTAGTAAGATGTTTTGTTATAGGTTGAAGCACTTTCTTATAGAAGCATATATTTGGGTTGTCTACAGCCATATCACCGTGGGGTCTGATCTTGTGTGACCTTGGATGCTAAGCAGGGCTGGGCCTAGTTAGTCCTCGGATGGCAGGCCACCTGGGAATACCAGATGCTCTAGGCTTGGGAGAAGGACCTGGTAGCCCACTCCCAAAATAATCAGTGATCAAAAACCCTATGAATAGCAGAGAAGCACTGTCATGTATGACACAATGTTGGGCAGTGTTTCATTCTATTGTACATAGCATCATTATGAGTCATAACCAACTTGACTACACCTAACAATATTTGGGTCACAGGTTTTTTTAACCATTCTGAAAATCCTCTAACAGGTGTTTTTAGGCCACTTACATTTAATATAATTATTTATACATTAAGATTTAAGTCCTCCATTTTCTTATTTTTTTTTCTGTTCTATTCATTATTCTTGCTTTTCCTTCTCTGCCTTCTTATGGGCTACTTGAACAATTTTTACCATTATAGTTTAATATATAGTTTATGGTACATGCCTGTAATCCTAGCACTGCGGAGGCTGAGGAAAGAGGATTTCAAGTTTGAGAGCAGCCTGGACTATGTAGCAAGATTCTGTCTCAAAAAACATAATACTATATTAGTTTAAAAAAAACAGTTTTTAAAGTCTCTCTTATTACAGTTATGTAGTACTTGCGCTAAGGAGTATACCATATATCCTTAATTTATCACAGTATACTACATATCAACATTTTACAACTTTAAGTGGAATATAGAGACTTTATCAATGTTTCAGTTGTCATAGGTTTTGCTGTGTTCATCCTGGTTATTTTCATGCCTTGACTACTGAGAGTTGTCTCTAGGTCCTTACGTACAGTTTAAAAATCCCTTTGTCATATTTGTAATCCTCCTCCCACTCCCTAGTTAGGATGGATGAGGTGCTACTGTTTTGCTGTTGTTCATTTACTGCACCATGAGGACTGTTCACAGGCCTTCTTGCATGCAGGGTGGGGACAGTCAACAAGGGCTCCCCCCTAGACCCAACAGTACCCAGGAAGGGGAAAGGTACTATTTCCTTAGTGATAGGAAACTATGGCTAACAGGGCACAGCTGATGATGCAGAAGGGTATGCTTGCTTTTGTGCTGTTCACCAGGAATGGAGCAGGTATAATCAAAGAGACTAGGTTCACTATGCTTTATTAAAGTAACAATCATTTATTACCACAGATTTGTGGGTTGGCTAAAAGTTGGCTGATCTAGAGGGGCTCATCTGTGCAACTTTGATCCCTGTACCTCCTATGCTCCCGCTGGGACCAGTGAGCCAGCCCGGGCATATTCTCATAGCAATGGCAGAGGGGCAAGAAGAAGCCTTAACACAAAACCCCACTTCCATACTCTGCTGGTATCCTATTTGCTCACATCCCATTAGCAAAAGGAAGAGACATGGCTGAAGTCAAGTAATGGGAGGACAATGCACTCCATCCATAGAGGGAGGCCACCACCACCACCAAGGCACAGAGTCAGAGCACTGATGCTGGAATGGGTGAAGAAGGAACCTGATGTTGCAATCTGCCACAGCAGGAAAGTGTCTTCTTTTCAAGTTCCTATCAAACTTCCTAAAGCTAGAGACTACGCCCTAAGTATCTGTATTCATCTCAGCTTCATGGTACTGAACACTAACGGTGTACTTAGGAAAAACAGTAGTTAAATTTCTACACATTCTTTTACCCTTTGACAGCTTTTAGAATTGTCTTCCTATTCTCAAGTTCTGCAGATCCAGTAAAGTTTGTCGATGTGGGTTTATTTTTATCTACCTGGGGCAGGACTCATAGTATATTTTTTAGTTAAAGACTAAGCCTTCCTTTAATTTTAGAAAATTCCCAGACACTATATTTTCAAATTTTGTTTCTCTACCATTTCTTCCATTTTCTTCCTTTGGAATTCCTAGTTTATGCATATAGGAAACTTTCAAACTATCTTCCTTTCTCTCAACTATGTTCTTATATTTGCTATTTTCCTGTTCCTCTGCCTAGAGTTTGTGCTCCCTACTATACTTTTTATCTCAGTAACTATCTTTGTCTAATATATTCCTTATCATACTCAGCAACTGATGTATGTCTTATTCTTTATAATTTCGTATTTTAAATGAAAGACTTCATTTAACTCCATCATCTGTAGCATACCTAAGTTTAAATTTTTTTCCCCCCCAAGTACTGGGGGTTGAACCCAGGGCCTTGTGCTTACATGCTTTGCTAGTGCTGGACCACTAAGGGCCATGCCCAGTCCATTTGTTTTTTTGTTTTTTTTTTTACTTTTTGAGACAAGGTTTCACTAAATTACGCAGACTGCGTCTGGTCTTGAACCTGTGATCCTCCTGTCTCTGTCTCCCGAGTCACTGGGATTACAGGTGTGCACCATTGTGCCCAGATCCTTCAGTCTAGGTTCTTAAAAAAATTAATTTCATCATGAGTAAAACATTCTGATTCTTGATTTTCTTGTGTCTGTAAATAGCATTATATTTACTTGCACATTTTATTTGCAATTTTGAACCACAGACTTCCTTTTGAGGGGGAGACACATTGTTTTACCTCTTTTCATTCACCCTTCTTTTTCCCTCCCACCCTCCAGTCCTTCCTCTGTCAGTAGTTTTGTGGTTCTCCTCCCCTGCACCCAAATCAGAACCACACGTACACATGTATGCTGTTGTTGTTAGGTGCCGTCGAGTCGGTATCCGACTCATAGTGACCCTCTGAACAACAGGGGAAACACTATTGTCAGTGCTTCTCTGCTGTTCATAGGGTTTTCAATGGCAGATTGATTTTTGGGAGGGGGTTGCCAGGTCCTTCTCCCAAGCCTACAGTACCTGGTGTTCCCTGGCGGTCTCCCATCCAGGTACTAACCAGGCCCGCCCCTGCTTAGCTTCCGAGATCTGACGGGATCGGATGCCACAGGGCTATGGCTGCAGGCATACATGTATGTACATACATATTTTATCTTATTTAGCTGTCGTATGAACATGTTTCTTCTTTGCAAATTCACAACACTCTCTTGAGAGTGAAGGCTATGGTACTGAACACCAAAAATACAGTCAGAAAATAGCAGTTCAATTAAATTTCTAATATTTGCATTTGGCAACTTACCTTAGATTTACTATAAATATTAAACTACTAAGGGTAGGGATTTAACCCAAATTGTCCTCATCATATAGCAGAAACCCATTAAACAGAAGTTGTAAAACATTTTTCCTTATTCCCTCAGTCCCAGGGAAACCAACTCAAACCTCCTCTCCAAATCCATTTAACTGGGAGTTCAAGAAGTTGCCAAGACATTCCAACACTTCATCCTAAGTAGCAAATGATGGCACAGGATAAAATAATACCACAAAATTGAAGATCTCACATTGCGCCCTGACAATCTGCACCCATTTCCATCACTGCAGAACTACACTTTGGGGTTTTGCTGTAACTCAGGTCCTTCTCTCCTAAAAAGACCCAGCCAGGCCCTGGGAGATCTTACCACCACATGCTGCACGTCTTGGCAGTAACTGTTACAACCACAACACATGTTAACTAAGAGAATGATTTTGAGTACTGAGTGACTTATTTCTCTTAAAGAGACCAAATATTAGACCAAGTTCATGCAGGAAAGACACCTACATATAGGATGGCACTATTGGCACTGAAGAGAATTCTTTATCTCCAGGAATAAAAAACCAATTTCAAGCTAAAGTAAAAGAATTTCTGATTAAGAATTTTCAGTATTGGACAGTGGAGACATCTGCACATCTTAGAAAAATTCAGACAGCCTACAGGACTCCCAGTCAATTCTGAAAAAACCAGTGTTGTTACTTTTAAGAAACAGAAGAAAAATTTAAGACTGAATCTACTGAAATTATCTTCAGTTATTACTTCATCTGCTACTTTAAGAAGTTCAGTGTTGAGGCTTATTACCTTTGGCAATTCCCATTCCGACCGAGATCCATCAGCACTGTAGTAATACTGTCTACCTTGATCGTCAACATGCTTGAGCCACTATAAAAACATAACAGGTTTTACTTAGTTTAAGCCACTGCTACAGGACATATGAGATATTATTCTTATGAATTTTATTCTACTTGCTCAAGAATATTACAAAAAAACTCAACAAACAGTATACTAACAGACTTACATTTTAAGTATGTTAAAAATAAATATAGTACTTAATATTAATGTGAAGTTTCCCTTTTTCCTCCAGTGCCAGGCTAGTGATTCAAGCACCACTTTAACAACATAAAAAACACAAGACATAAAATAACATAGGTGTACATATACACTGGAACAAAGGTACTTCTCCATCTTGATGAAACATTTAAGACTTTAACAAAGGGAATTGTTTTTCAATCTATACATATAACATTTAAGCCTCATTTCACAGAAACTCTTAGAAATTACCCCTGCTTGCCAATGTACTACCCAATGTACTACTCAACACAGTTTAAATAATAACAAGAGAAATTCATGCAATATAATACAGGGAATATGAGAAGGGAAAGACTAAGTACTGCTAATACAAACATATGATTTTCATTATGATGTAAACAAAAACTACCACTTCTGTATGTTCCAGTATCAAATAGCTAAGGCAGGGAAGAGGGGTAAAAGCCCACCCACTTTATCCCTAAGAGTCTCTTCTCTAAACCAGCAAACCAACCATTTATCTTCTTAAATTGGATATGTAATACATAAAATCTTCCCAAGCCAAATACTCACAAAATACTAGATTCATGATTTTTATTTTATATAAATTTGCTTATAATGGGAGGAATATAGGCAGTAAAACAGTATATAATAATGGCAGGATGGGAAAGTAATTTCCAAAAAAGTTTTCCGCAAAAAAATACAAAAAAAATTTCTATTGAAGAAATCTAAACAAACAACACTCAATAGGTCCACCTGTAAAAGGTCCACCACATCAGAAAAATCACTATCACTGCAGCAGTCTAAATCATGAATCAAGAACTGCAAGTGTAGCTAAGTGACAGAGCATTTGTCTAGCATGTGCAAGGCCCTGGGTTCAGTTGCCAGTACCACCAAAAATAAATAAATAAAACCATGAATCAGTAGTAATACTAAGTCTTCATGTCATCAATCAGCACAATTATAGAATCACAATGTTGAATATTTTCATGAGTTTTTATTTGTTTATTTTAAGGCAGAGATTTCACTGTGTAGCGCAGACTGGCTCTAAACTCACCATCCTCTGGTCTCAGTCTCCCAAGTGCTGGATTACAGGTATGCACTACCATGCCCAGCTCATGCGTTTTTTTAACTACTACTGAATCATCAGTACATGACTATTCTATGAGAGAATTCTGCCAAGGAATACCAGACAAGAAAAAAAGAAAGTACCTTTTCATTAGTATAGTCACTGGTATATAAGGTATGCCCACGTTCATCCAACTCTTCTGACCAACCCCTTGGAGGAGAACCACACTGACTATCTGACTGGCTGTAACAAATGCTGTGGTAGTTTTCTTCTGATGAAAGAAGCTATAAATAGTCAGAAACATAAGGATTTTTCTTCTTTGAAGATACATATGCAGCAAATGAAACTTTAAGAGACTGAACTTACTTGGCTATAAATACTAAGATATCTTTAATATACTTGAACATTTACTTTTCAAAACAAACAAAACCTTTAAATAGTACATTGTAAGTAGTGAAGTGAAATTAATAATGGTTAGTTATTTTATCACATTAATGCAACCCTAGAAAAATTTATAATAATAAAATTGAAAATATGTTTTGAGACTAAGGAGAGATAAAAAACTACCTTCTATTTGATTCTGCTTTTGAAATGAAATGTTAAAACTAATAATGTGTGTATATGTAGACACATCCATGTCTAAATAGGGAAGGAGGTGAGAGAACTTCACCAGAGTTGAGATTCTTAAAAATTCTCATTCACCTGTGTATTACAAGCACCAAACCCAATGTGTTGCAAATAAATACACCTTGAACTATACTCTTCTAAAGTGCATGGAAAAGGGAGGATGGAGATGGAAAAGACTTTTGCTTTGTGACACTGTATTCTATGTTCTCATTTTTTGGCAAGTTATACTAATTTACTCATCCAAATGCCCGTAAAACTCACAGAAACTAAACTTTATAACAAGAAGAAACAATGTTGAGAAGATTCAGTTCCAGTTCACACAGATCAAAAATTCAGTATGGAGATAACATAGGTATGCATAATAAACCCCATCTAAAGAAGGAAACCAGAAGACCAAGAAAAGTTAACAGTGTTTGATCCTTCTTAACAAACAAGAGGCAGCAAGTTACTTATTAGCCATTTGCTTACCGTACTTAAACTTGGTTCATCCAACATCTATTAGATTAATACTCTGGTGCACCGACCCTTCCTACCACCTCTAGGTAAAATTGTTCCTGCAATTAATCCTTACTGAATCAGACTTTATTTCCTACCACCGTAATTTGGCCTGAAATACTACAATGGGTAGATTCTCAGTGTTGTAGAGCATAAAGCTTAATATTGGTATGTTCACAAAAACACACACAGACAACTCTGCAAAAACAATGCATAAAGTATGTGTTTCACAAGAGTAACACTTTCAAAAAATGGAAAAAGTAATTTAAAATCAGGAATCAGACAACTTAGAAACATCATATCATGCAGGAGTACAATAAAATCTTTTAGAAACTGCAAAACAAAGGTAATCCAACTAGTAAAATTAGGAAATTATCAAAATCACTAAATCAGCTTTTTCACAAATATAATTTTCTAATTAATAAAGTGCCCATCATAATTTCCCAATTCTTGTGCAGAAAGATGCTCTTCTGCCATGGAAAGTAACTTCCAGTATCTTGGGTAAACTATAGAACCAGGAGTAGCTTTAAGATCTTGAATCTATTGCTTAACAATGGCCAATACCTAGGGGTTAGCTCAGGGTAGACTGCTGCTCTGCAGTCTCTGAGGCTCTGGGTTTGATCCTCAGCACTGCAAAAACGGGAGAAGGACCTGGTAGCCCACTCCCAAAGCAATCAGCCGTGGAAAAGCCTATGAGGGTAGCTATGAGTTGGACTCAATTCAACAGCATCTAACAGTAACAAATAAAAATTAAGATTTTAGGCAAGCATTCTCCAAATGTTAAGGTTCTAAAATAAATAACTGTATTCAAGAGAAATTTGCACAGCAACTTTGGAGTATATTCTGCATTAAATGTACCTAGCAGAAATAAAGATAGGTTGCACACACATTCTATTCATAAAACAATGGCAGAGATGTATTCCAACTGACCATCTGGATAAAAATAGCTGGAAATATTACATAATTTTAAAAAATCATCCACAATTAAGAGGTTAAGAAATACAGTCAAAAACTAGGTAGGAAAAAAATAATGCACAGAGTTAGGGAGAATAAAAAGACCAGATTTTCCTTAAAGGCACTTGTCAAATCCCAATGTAGAACACTAGTTCTCAAGGCCATGATGAATTATTGGGGAGCTGGACTCAGAACTACCAAAGTCAGGAGTCAAAAAAGATACCCCACAATTCAGAGCCGGGACTCTCCCAAAGAGTTGTACCTACAGAAGCAGAAACAAATCCTGCCCCTTCATTCTACTCTAGGGAAATCACAAGAATCTTTCACAACAGTTGGGAGAAAAGGGATTCCCTAACCACATCATATAATCCAAATTATTACTACCTGGGTGGCCTGTAAAAATGAAAGCTGAAGACTTAGCTTCAAATACTTATGGGATACTAGTTTCCCTAGGCACGTGGCACACATGAGTTTCCAAGAACTACCATCTCACACTAAAACAAAATTTCACACTGAAACACATACACATATTAAAAGATGGAAAATAAAACACTCTGAGAGGCAGCAGAAAAACAGCATAATTAAACTTAAAAACCTTTCATAATGGAATTAACAAAAAAATATATGCCAGATAAATACAATATATCGTCCTTCATTTTGAGAAAAATAATAAAGGATTTACTTGACAACTGAGAAACACAGACTATAAATTGTGAATTAAGTAATATACCAATATTCAATTTCTTAAGTATGATGAAGGTGGTTTTACTAGAAAATGTCTTCATAGTTAGGAAATAAAATGTGTCATTTGCTTCAAATGGTTCAGAAGAAAATTACCTGTAAGCACTCATATTTGGAGAAAATGGAGGGGGAGAGAAAGCAAGCAAATGTAGTAAAATGTTAACTGGTAAACCTAGATGAAGAGTATATGGTATACCGATGTCCATTGTACTATTCTTTCATCTTTTTTGTAGGCTTAAACCTTTTCACAGTAAAAAGATGAGGAAACTCCCCCAAACAAATAAAAAATAACACATTTAAAAAATTTAAGTATTGGTTTAACATCAAATAAAGAGGTAAATACAAAGAGAAAAACAGTGAACAGGAGTATGATCTAGAAATACTGAGAATGAAGCACATAAAACAGTGAACATATTAAACCTTCATCTAACCAAAGTTCCAGAATAAGAAGAAAATGGGGCAGAGGCTACATATAGATGATACCTAAGAATCTGCCAGAACTGATGAAAAATTATTAAGTGCCTTTAAGTTTGGTCTGACTCATGGCAACCTTATGTACAACAGAACCAAACACTCTCCAACACTGTGCCATGCCTGGCACTATGTCAGTGCTTCTCTGTTATTTATAGGGTTTTTGATGGCTGCTTTTTTTGAGAGTGGGCTGCCAGGTCCTTCTCCCAAGCCTACAGCACTTGGTATTTTCAGGCAGTCTCCTATCCAAAGAGTAACCAGGCCTCACCCTGCTTAACTTCCAAGATCTGATGGGATTGGAAACCAGAATGGTATGGCTGTACACCAATGAAAGACAGATTCCTTAAATTCAAGAGTCCCAAACCAAACACAGGTGGAAAATGAAAGATATTGTTTAGGGTTTGGCTATAAAGTAGCCCAAAAGCTCATGTGTTAAAGGCTTGGTCCCCAGCTGGTGGCACTATTGAGACATTACTGGATCATGAGGATGCTGACCTCATCAGTGGATGAGCTAATAGCTGAATGGGTATTAGGAGGCATAATGGCAGTAGTTTGCTGGGTCATGTCTTGTCCTTGGCCCTTTCCTGTCTGTCTGCCTCTGTCTCTGTCTCTGTCTCTCTCCTTCCTGGTAGCCAAGAGGTGAGCAGCTTTCCTCTGCCATGCACTTACCATGATACTCTGTCTCACCAAGCAACCATGGACTGACACCTCTGAAACCATGAGCCAAAACCAAAATCTTTCCTTCACTAAGGTGACTTGCTGAAGTATTTTGTCACAATGATGGAAAGGTGACCACCTTTACTCAGTCACATCATAGTGAAATTAGAGATACAAGATTTTAAAAGCTATCAGAAGGAAAAATAAACTCCTGTTAAAGACAGACTGACAGATGAATTTTCAGCATCAACAATGGAACTGAAAAAACAGAAGTCTTCAATGAACTAGGAGAGTCAATCTGATATGATAAATCCATAAAAAAGGTCGTCAGTCCCCTCCCCTCTTTCACTCTTCCCTCTTCCTCTCTACTCTTAGCTCTTCTCTCTCCAGCAACCATGTGCAACACCTCTCTCTTCTCATGGGCCCACCATCTTCTCTATCCAACGCACTTTTTCTTCTGAAAGTCTGCTTAACTATTCTGTTCTCTCTGGATTCTTTACCTTCCACTGCAGAGAAATAGAAACATCCTATGCCAAGTTACCCTGGGAAAACAGATTTTTCCAATTTCTTTTCCAGGTTTACCTAAGCTTCTCCAGATGCCTCAGTTTCCCCAGTAATTATTTCTTAAAGGTGTACTATCCTTAAAAAACCTTATCCACACTCTCTATTATTAAAAAAAAATAATTAAAAATAAAAATAAAAATATCCAAAAATAAAAGCAAAACAAATATATTTCCTGATAAAAACAAAGATTTTTATCTGTTACTAACAGAACCTCATGAGGGACATTAGAAGCATATAATTCAGACAGAAAAAACTGTGGGAAAAGAAGAAAACATGAGAAAAATAAAGTAGTAATAGTGAAGGTTAACAGTGTTCTTGCATGGCTGCAAGGAGCAAGAGGAAACCGATAAAGGTTAGACTGGTGGGTAACATGTTAAAATGTCTAGGATAGAGTTTCTTAACAGGAGCACTGCAGACACTCAGGGCCAGATCACCCTTCCTGTGAAGAGGAGTCATGTTCATGTATTGTTCAACATTCAGCTTCATCTCTGGCCTCTACATACTAGATACCAGTAGAACTTCCCTAAACATGATAACCAAAATGTCTCCAAACATCGCCAAATGTCTCTAGAAGGCAAATTTGTCCCCAGGTAAGAACCATTGTTCTAGCATAACCACTAAAATAATAAGCTTCTGAGTTAAGAGGGAACTATAAATACATATTCCCTCTCAAGTACCACTAAAATAACAGTATCAAAAATATGGTTAAAAAGGCATAAACCCACAAAGACAGGGAAAACACAGAAAGACACACCAGGCAGCAGATGAACAAACTACTCAGCTATGCACTTAGAGACTGCAGAATCTAAACTGACAGGGGAGGGAAGTAGAGGCAGATGAAGCCCACCAAGTTCATAGAGCAGATGCTGCCAAGGGCTCAGGAACTGGCAGCATGAGGTAGCCCTGGAACAGAGGAGATGGAAGCAGGGAGCAATAGGAAGGAGAATTAGAGTAGCGAGAATCCCCTTCCTCATGCCCCACCACTACGCATGTACCCGTCCCCTATCCTAGCAGATGTATGGAGGGTTACTCCCTCTGCAGAGGGGAGAACAGCAAGATTCTCAGTTGCAAGGTGACAGATACAATTGGGACACGGGTATCAGAGAGAGGAGAGACTAAAGGACCATATGCAAACTGAATGCTGACACCAAGACCCTGACAGCCCTGACCTTCTAGGTGGAAGAGCTGAAGATTTCTATGCAGACTCTGATTAGTACAAATGGAAAGACCCAAAGAATCTAACATTGGAGGCTTCCCAGCAACTAACTGACCCATATACCCATCTAAGTGAATTTCAAAATGGCTTGCAATTGTGAGAGAAAACTGTTTCCAGTCTACTATTCTACACCCAGGCCCCATCATCAATTAAATAGAAGAGCAGAACAAAGCTATTTTCACACATATACACAGCCTCAGTTTTACCTCCCACATGCGACTTTTCTTAAGAAATGATAGAAGATAAGCTCCAGGCACTTTGAAAATATCTATTCTTATACAGTTCATGCAGAGACTAGAAGTGTAAGCTGAGACCCTGATAGACAAATCACTTAAGTCAGTTTTACTAGAATAGGCACTAAGAAACATGTGTTAAGCTCCCAAGTATACTTTTAAATTTTTTATATTATTCTGTAATGTAACCTTTCCCCCAATTCTTCCAAATTATAAGATTTTACTTTATTATTGATACAGAGGAAAGTTTATTTTCAAATCTTTCTAGATCTATAATCCAAATAATGTTTTCCTAACATTCTTATTATAGTCAAGCATGAACAATTTCCCTATTTTTGCTTTCATTCTTGAACACTGGAAATACAAGTCACCATCAAACCAAAGCTATGAATAGCCAACTGAAAAACAGCACAAGGGGAGCTATTCACCACAGAAGCTCAAAGATTCTGCTAAATGCAGGCTGTGTCACCTGCCTTCCTCAGCGTCTACCTTCTCAGAGCTCTGCGCTTATCTGTGCGTACATACTCCTTCCTATAAGAACGGGGGTGCCCCTTGCAGGTACAGGGACTCCAGGGTATAAAATGGCAGGATTTCACTCCATTCACCCCATCCTACACACCTTCCTCCCACACGTCTGAACAGTCCAAAGACACCTCCTTAGATCACAAAAATGAGTGTTCCTCAAAATACAAATGGTTAATTTTCTATACCACCTTACAGGAGGTATAGGGGAAGGTGAAACCAGAACAGGGTTTCAGAGTGAACTGCAAGACTTACAGATGATCCAAATGTAGCAAAGGAATCATCATTGCTCCCTAACACAGAAATAAAGAGTGATCTTACACCTTTGACTGACAGAGGAAAACTTAATGGGCATAGGAAATCAATGGAGAAGAGTATCTGTTTTAATCAGTTAAATAACGTTGAGTCTACTTATTTGGCTTGTTGTTGTTGTTAGGTGCCATCGAGTCGGTATCCGACTCATAGCGACCCTCATAGGGTTTTCAGTGGCTGACTGTTTCGGGATTGCCTTGAGAGTGGATTGCCAGGCCCTTCTCCCATTTTTGCGATGCTGGGAATTGAACTCGGGACCTCAGAGACTGCAGCACAGCGCTCTACCAACTGAGCTAAATCCCAGCCCATTTATTTGGCTAAGTCACATCAAATAATTTCTTTCCCTTTTGTCACAGTTTTATATCAGTTAGTTTTCTAATACATAAAGGAAATCACTGGCAGTAGACAACTGTGATCTAGTTCTGGAACCAGTAAGCACACTACAAGGTTAGCTACTATCCACTAGTTAAAAATTAGAAGGGAACTAGCATTAATACACAGGGTGCCAAGAAATATATGCACATTTTAAGGGAAAAACTATTATAATTTTAATACCCAATATATTCCCCATAACAAAAGACGAATACAGGTCACATTTTACTTCTGCAATTACCAGATGAGCTCAAAGTGGTTATTATAAAAAGAATCACGCAAGGCCACGCAAGGCCTCCCAGATCTTCCAGAGTACACATCACACACAGTACTATGTGTCTCAAACTTATCATGAATGGATGCAATTGTTAGGCATGCTGGAGGCTCTGTTGCCTCCATTATCACTGTACTTCCACAACATTCTAGAATTTCAAACATCACCTCAAAATGGTCTTCTGCTCCTCAAACAATCATCTTGTGTCCACCATTTTTTTGATGGTTCTGCCTGTTGCATAATGGTGCAGGCATTTATTTGATTAATGCCATCTTCTGAATGAATGTCATACTATATATTGCTATGGCAATTCAATTCAATTTCAAAAGCTAATATACAGATAACATCTGTTTAAATGTGTATAAAATTTCTGGCACCCCAATAAAGCTTTGAAAGAATTATTAGTATTTTAAAAGATTCAAGTGTTCTAACCATGTCGACACCAAGAAACAAAGCTATTAATTCTTTTGTTTCTCAATAATGAAGGAAAAATTTGGAAAGCTCACTAACTGATTCCTTAATTACTCATACCTCTTGATCTCCTGGATTCTGGAAATCTCCTTTGCTTATGCTTGCATCCCTAGTCCAACGGGGTGGTTTCCAAGTTCTTTCTTGTGTTCCTCGATTATAGTAGTAACAACGCCCTGAACTATCTTTATGAGTTTCCCATTCTCCATTAATCTGAATTGCTGGGCTCCCAGGAAGTGGGGGGAGGGCAGACTGGGATATTTTCAGTTCTTGTAGGTTAGCATAGACAGGAGAATCTGGTCTTCCTTGATTTGGAGGTGTAGTTGCCTGTAAAATGAAAATTTAAAATTTTATGTTTAAAATGGTGTAGTATTTATAAATTAAAATGAAATTAAAGAAATTTATAAAAATACATACTGATTCATTTAAAAACATACAGAAAAGAATAACAGGGACTAAAGAGGAAGAGCTGGGGAGAAGGAGAAGAGGAGGAGGAGAAAAATAAAGCATTCTTTAAAGAGAAAAAAAATCACAAAATAAGAATAAAAAAGACATACACTAAGGAAATAATGACTTAAATTTTAATATCGATAGCTGGATTGAAAAGGAATAAATAAAAATTTCAAACAATTCAAAGTACTTAAAACTTATGTGTTCTAGTTCAATATCTGGTACAGGAAAGTTGTATGACATTCGGTAAGAACACATTTATCTGAAACTGGAATTTTTAATCTCTATAAATGAAAGATTTAGATTCAACTACCAAGGTTTTCTTTTGCTCTAAAATCTATAATTTTAGGCAATTTTTTAAAATATAAAAAGTCATAAACATGAATAGCTCAACTTTTATTCAGAAAATTACAAAAAAGATTTCATATTCTAAGCTCTAATATTAAATCAAGAATAAAATAATAATAATATTTAAACTAAGAACTTACTAGATTCTACTTCTTCTCAGTAATAACTTCCCTGTCCACAAACAAACAATTTAATCTCTATCTAGTTTCTTTGTAAATTTTCTAATAGTGGAAAAATAAAAAATTAATTCTTAATTTACATGTTTAATCTTAACCTACAGTTTTACTTTTTATTTTAAAATGTCTCACTATATGTCAGTAAACAGCAGAACATGTCACATGCTTTGCATAAGGACACTGTAAATGATATTAAGTTACAAGGAAGTCCAACTGTTCAAGAAAAAAAGCTCATATCTCAGAAATGTTTATCCTATATGTTCATATTTATGTTATAGATTCCTCTACAATATAGCTTCCCCGCCTCGCATCTTTGAAATTGTGACACAGATAGAGCTATCTTAAGCACTGTAGGAGGCTCACCAGCACCCCTGGCCTCTGCCCACTAGATGATAGTCCATACGCATCTCTGCCTCCAGATACTGCCAAGTGTCCTTTGGGGACAAAACTGTCCCCACTGAAGAACCACTGCTTTATCATATAAATCCTAGAGTTATACACAGACATCCAATTAGTTCTGTTATATATCCAGAGTTTTATGAATGCCTAAAAATACTGAACTTCGTCCTTCATTCTGTTGATGTGATCTATTAAGTTTACTGATTTACATATATTGAACCATCCTTGCATCCTTGGAACGAAACTAACTTGGTCATGCTGTATGATCTTTCTGATATGCTGGCAAATTTTACTTGCATTACATTAAGTGAAATAAGCTGGACACTGAAAACAATTATCACATGTTGTTTCCCTAGTATGTGGAAACTTAAAAAAAAAAATCAACCTTAAGGTAGTATAGTGATAAGTAGAGAGTAGGAAGGGTGTGGGGAGCAGGAGTGTAGGGAGTAGGGTTGCTGGTGGGGGGAGAGTGGGGTGTTGGGTGTGGTCAATGCACACTGTATGCATGTAAGGAAACATCATACTGAATCCCATTAACATATACAACTAATTTATGTTAATAAATTTTAAAATGAAGAAAAAAGTATGAATTTTAAAAGGGAAATAAATGTGAATGGAAATGTGAACCACTCACTGAAATTAAACCATTTGATCTTCTAAAATAGTATTTGCATATAAAAATTTTAATGAGTCTAAATCACAGAACAAACCTTAAGAAGAAAACAGTAAAATAACCCACAGCATGAATACATGGTTATAAAATAGTAACCTTTGGTCATTTTATACATGGTAATTAGGCAAGTACTACATTTGATGATGCAAATTACATTGTTTTCCTAAAAATGTCAGCTTCAAATTTAAACTGTCACAACAGACTACCATACTGAATAGAACTTTTCTATGAAGGAAATGTGTCCATGGAGACAGACATCCATTTATTGCTCTCACACACTAATTTTACACTCTGGTGAAGTAGCCATAACAAAATGCTTTCTGACAGAAACAAATTGTTAGGATAAACAATTCTGTATAGTAAATAGTCTCTCAGGACTTTATCTAGAGAATATTTATTCAACAAATTTCAAAGGAGCTGTAACTTGACTCCTGATTCTTTACTACAGTTTGGAGAGAACAAGATGTCAAGAAATTGCCATTTTCTCAATTATGAGCAAATTCTACTAAATCTTTAAGAAACAGCTAATTCTTGTTATTTAAACAGCTCAAATTTAGACAGTTTTTCCAAATGAAAAGTAGTTATAAGGCTAGCATAATTTTGCAACAAAAGCAGAAAACAATTAGATGAAAGAACACCATAAATGTTACTTTTACAGATAGATGAATATCCTAAATAAAATATTAGTAATCAAATTCATTATTACATTAAATAAATCAGGATAAAAAGTTGTTAAGGAGGTCTGTCATTAGGAAATCTCATACTGTAATCCTTCAGATTAACAGGTTAACATGATCACCTCTACAGACACAAGAAAACTTCTGATAAAATTCAACACAGATTCCAGATAAAACCCTTAACAAGTTAGGAATAGGTGATGCTTCTTTAATTTCACTATAAAAAATTACTAATATCTAAAATAAGTATCATAGCTAACACAGATAAGAAGCACCTTCATTTAGGTCAAATCATGAATAATACTAGGATGACAAGTATCAATCACTGCTTCTATTCAATATTTTATGTGAAGTCCTAAACAATGTACTATGATATGAAAAGTGAATCGAGCTCATAAATATGTAGATGAAAAAAACACTGTCTTATGTCACAGAAATAATATCTAAAATCCCAAGTCCATGGAAACTACCAAGAGTTTAATAAATTGGTCAGATCTACGATCATTTAATCAGTTTTCCATACATGCACAATGAAAAAGTAACTGAAAAACAAAATCTCATTCATAACAGGTAAAAATGTTAAACACAAACCTTAAAAGAAATGTGTAAGAGCCAGGCGCCGTGGCACATGCCTATAATCCCAGCAATTCGGGAGGTGAAGGCAAGAGGATCACAAGTTCGAGATCAGAGGCAGTCTGTGTAATCTGATGAGACCCTGTCTCAAAAAGTAGAAAAATGGGCTGAGGGTGCAACTCAGTGGTGCAACACTTGCAAAGTATGTAAGTGCAAGCCCCTGGGTTCAACCCCCAGTACTGCAAAGAAAGAAAAAGAAAGCCCTATGAATAACAGAAAAGAGTGTTTTGTTTTGTTGCACATAGAGAAGAACTCAGTAGAACTCAGATTCTTTGCTGAGAGCAGCTAGCAGCTCTGATAATTATGTTGTTGTTGTTGGGTGCTGTTGAGTCAGATCCGACTCATAGTGACCCAATCTGCAATAGAACAAAACACTACTCAACACTGCCATGCATATGACCTTTACATGTTTGAACCCAATATTGCAGTCACTATGTTTCTTCTCATTTTGAGTCATGCCACATCACCACAAGGAGGTCTAGTGGTTTTACTCTATTTCCTTAAAACTACTTTGAGGAGGCAACTCTTCCCCAGTCGTTTCTTAAATGCCTTCCAGCCTCGGGGGCTCATTTTCCAGCACAATATTTGACAGTGCTTCTCTGCTATTCATAGGGGTTTCAATGGCTAACTGTTTCCAGTTTAGCTCAGTTGGTAGGGTGCTGTTCCACATTCTCTGAGTACCCAGGTTCAATCCCCTCTACTGCAAAAACAGGAGAAGGAATGTGGCAGTCCACTCAAGAAGCAATCTTGAAACAACCAACCAATGAAAATCGTATGAGGGTCGTTATGAGTTGGACCTGAGACAACAGCACCTAACAACAATTGTTTCAAGAGTGGGCTGTTGGGTCCTTCTCCCTAGTCTGTCTTAGTCTGGAAGCTCAGCTGAAACCTATCCACCATAGGTGGCCCTACTGGTTTCTGAAGTATCAATAGCATAGCTTTCAGCACCATAGCCACATGCAAGCCCCGACAGCAAGACAAGCTGACAGACACATAGTAGCAGTTAGCAAAATGTGTCCAACAAATGAATAAACTTGAATAAAAGCATGCAAACACATATGTCCAAATAAAGGAAAAATTAAGGACTTGGAATTGGCTAGAAGTGACCCAGAGAAAACTAGAAAAACTGAGAGTCATGTACTCAGGTGCTC
Organism: Pedetes capensis; assembly: GCA_007922755.1. Taxonomy (NCBI): domain Eukaryota; kingdom Metazoa; phylum Chordata; class Mammalia; order Rodentia; family Pedetidae; genus Pedetes; species Pedetes capensis. The sequence continues at coordinate 14,687 of VMDO01004844.1, read as the reverse complement.
AGGTTACAAATACAAATAAAAATTTTGTCTTCCAGGACCTCCTAAAGCAAAGTGAAACTAACTGATCATTTGAACGTATAATAGATACAATGCAAGGGCTATACATGGGATATTATGGAAGCAAAAAGGAAGAGACATGAAAACAAGTCAGTAGGCCTTTGGAATGAATAAATAAAAGTTACAGAGTCAAAAATTGGGGAGATAGGAGGCAGCAAGAACAAATGTTAGCAAACAGCATGGTACCAGTCAGGAAATGATGCTGACTCACAGTGTATGGGAAAGGAACAGCAAGAGAAGAATCTAAGGAGAACCAAATAATAGAATAAAGAGAGTCTGTATGCCATGTTAAAAAGAACAGATGTCACCCAGAGAACTACTAAGACTTTAAAACAGGAAGCACGTCCTGATTTGAACCTTAGAAATATTACAGCACTCAGAAAGACACAAGGAGAAGTAAACATCAGTTGAAAGGTTAGTACAACAGAAGAGTCAGAAGATGGAGAGAGATGCAATAAAGTTGGTATGAATGGAGAAGTGGCATCAGAGTTAAGAAGTAACTAGAAGATTAAACTAACATGCAGATTATATGCTTGTTCCTATGAGTTGTAGTTCAAAGTGTTGTTAGGTGCCGTCAAGTCGGATTTGACTCATAGTGACCTTCATAGGGTTTTTCAATAGCTGATTGTTTTGGGATTGCTTCAGGAGTGGATTGCCACATCCTTTTCCTGGTTTTGAGGTGCTGGGGCTCAAACCCAGGTCCTCAGAGAGTGCAGAGCAGCACTCTACCATCTGAGCTAAACTCCAGCCTATTTGAAAGTGAGGGAGAAGAAACTTTTCAAAATGGGGAACGCAACTGTATCAAATCCATAGATTTCAATATAGAGGTTCTGAAACATTCACTTAACTTAGCAATGAAGAAATTATTTAAGACTTCAGCTACCCGCCATGATGATCTAAAATAACCTCCCTGTCATAAACGTAACATAAGCATAAGCAAAAAAAGTGAATGATATAGAGGAAACAGGTTATTTGCTTGCTTGCTTTTTGTGGTACTTGAGGATTGAACCCAGGGCCTCCTCATGCATCCTTTGCAAGCATTCTACTAAGCTGCATTCCTAGCCCATTAAAAAAGTTTTGTTTTTTTTGTTTTGTTTTTTTTTAATCTTGGGACAGGGTCTAGCTAAGTTAGCAGGCTGCCTCTGGCCTAAAACCTGCAATCCTCCTGCCTCTGCCTCCAGGGTCACTGGGTTTACAGGCTAAAGTCATAGGCCTGGCAGGAAACAAGTATTTTGAGGCATTGTAAAATAAGTATCATAGGACTATGTTCCCTGAGAAAAGGAAAACAACATGGTGAATCCTACCACTCCCCAGGCTTTGTGCCTGGAGGCATTTTCTGGATGTCAGCTCAGGAGCAATCTTGAAGAGGAGCAGACAGGACAGTGTAGTGTACTTTTAAAAGTAACAGTAGGAATAAATAGAAAATGAAAACAATTATATAACTATATACCAGTGAATATTCAAAGTTCAGTGCTAATTTTCTGAAACCAATAAACCAAGAAATAGAGGCAAGATTTGCATCTGAATCTAGACAGTCAACAGCAAGTCCAGACAGAAGTACTGAAAGAGGAGGTTTAGTGATAATGAAAGGTAAAACTTTAGTATTTCTAACCCTTACTGCTATTAATTTTTGATAGATGTTCATTTGAAATGTGCATTTACTGTCAGAAATTGTTTTTCGTACAAATAAAAACCCTGCTTACCTAATGAATTAACTCCATATTTAAACTCAGCTTAAACCTTCATTTGCAAAGGGGATGAACGGAGAAAAGAACTCAGCATTTGTGTAATACTCAATCAGTCTCTAATATAAAAGCATCATGTATGTTTATTATCAATATCCAAATTGCTGGGAAAATTCAAGGGAATTACCATTGACTGATTACACAATGATTTTCCTCAAGAACTCCCAAAACTAAATTCTTGGGAGAAATAAATACTATAAAATATCAAACTAATTCTTTACGTGTACACAAAACAAATACTAGTTTCAACAAGGAATGGATAAGAAATAATGCATTGTCTAGCAAGCCAAATATGTGTTATATTATTGTTGTTTTGTTTTAAATGGGCATACTAAACAACTCTAGTTTACAACTGATAACTTTAACAGAATCTTTTTGGAAAAAAGTTTGGCAGTATATTTCAAGAGCTTCTAAAGATATTTTTAGAGCCCTTAGTCAAAGGGGAAAAAAATACCACTAGTTACAGAAATATGCTTTCCTAATAAAGATGTTCTCTCTAGTGTTATTTAGAAGACTCAAACTCAGCTAAACAATAACAGAGGAATGGTTAATATTCTATTAATACTACGTAAGTACTGAATAGGCTGTGAATGATTTCTTAAAAACATAATAAAAATTTTTATAAGGCTAAGAAAAAATGCATAAAACTATATGGTAAATTCCACCTAAAATTTAGAAGCATGAAGAAAAACTAAAACATCAGTTTTTTATGAATAAAGAGGATTATTTTTCTGTGTGTTTCATTTCCTAGTTTTGTTACAATGAGAATTATTATCTTTAAGGTTTGATTAGAGACAAGAATCTAGGGCAGGGGAGGTACTTGCCTAGTCCACTGGACTCATTAAAGTGACAATAGTATTACACAATATAAACCAGCATTTCTTAGGGGTGGTCAATGGCTCTACATAGCAGCATCACCTAGGGGTGCATACTGAACGATTTGGGCCACATCCTGAGGTTACTGAGTGCATAGTAGTGATAGGGTAGTCAAAATCCTGCATTTTTGAGTATTCTGTGTGATTTTTATATACACTGTCGTACAAAAAACAGATAAAACTCTATTGTCCTGAATGGACCTAGGGCAAACTGGTCCCCTTGGTCCAATAAACTTGTATTATAAAAAACATAAATACTGAAATACAATGCTTAAGTCCATACAAGTTGCTTCTTCCTCTGCAGATGAATCAATGTGAGAAGAGTTAAAAATTGAATAAGCAACAAGGAGTACTTCCAATGTATGAATCAAATAAACATCAATTTTCTAACATAAGAAAAACCATGCTTGTGAATTGTTACCAACAAACACAATGCGATTGGGGGGTGCTGAGAACAAACTTTAAAAGGAGAACAAAAACACAAAGTTAGTTTTATGGACTATATCTGTCATTAATTAAGCACTAAATTAGGACTAGTATCTCTCTGCACATGGCCCAATTTTATATTTAAAAAAAGACTTGGCCTGTTCTACTTTATCTATAGATAGACTACAACAACCTTCCCACTATCTATGGGAAGGAAAAATTCGGGAACTATATACATATGAAGGTAATTTTAAACTTAGATTGTATCTGAATCCTTCCTTTTTTTCAAATACAGAAAATACTGACGTTTGTCTTTTCATTTTCAACACTATCAGCAGTCATATCACCCAGGAGTCTGATCTCTTTAGATCTCAGAAGATAAGCAGGGTCAGGCCTGGTTAGTCCTTGGATGGAAGACTGCCTGGGAATATCGGGTACTATAGGTTTGGAGGAAGAACCAGGCAGCCCACTCCCAAAACAATTAGCTATTACAAAGCCTAATAACAGCAGAGACGCACTAACATAGGGCTAAGAATGGCACAGAGTGGGCGAGTGTTTCGTCTGTTGTACATAGGGTTGCCATGAGTCGGACCTGACTCAAGGGCACTTAACAACCACCACCTCCTTTGACAATAGTTTAAGAATTGCTTTATGATAAGCTTTAGAGAATAGCAGAATTCATACCACCTAAGGAAGTACACCATTTATTTATTAAGCAACATGTACTCTGAATTAATCCTTAGATAGCTAGTTCACTACAAACACAGAATTATATTTAATTACTGAGTAGTATAAATCTCTATAGCCAGTAATCATATCCTTGATTTAGATGTATGGGGGAAATTTTTTGAAGTATCATGTTCCAAAACTGAATTTAAATTATTTTTTAAATCCTATTTTAAATCATGCATGAGAAAACAAACAAAAAAGGTGTCTTTCCCCCCTCCCCCAGTACTGGAGGTTGAACCCAGGGCCTCCTACATGCTAAGCAAATGCTCTACCACTTTTTAAATTTTTTATTTTGAGACAGGGTCTTGCTAAATTGTGCAGGCTGCCTCTGGCCTGGAACGTGAGATCCTCCTGCCTCAGCTTCCCAAGTAGCTGGGCTATTTAGCTGCTTAAATAAGATCTACTACATCATTAATTGTTTATTACGGTAACACTGGCCCACTTAACAGAATAAATGACAAAAAAGAAAAATACACATCCTCCAAGACTAAAATTTATCAGTTTTAGCTGGAAAATGTAACCTTTCAAAGGACGATTTTTCACTTAACACAGCATATACTACTGGCTAACAATTTTGAAATATAACAACTTACAAATTCCAGTGTTCACATATTGAAATACAATCTCACTGAGGTCTCAAGCTCCACGGACTATACTGCTGCTTTCCCTGGTTTACTTATTTAACATTTAAATACTATGAGGAAGGCAGGAAATGAAAAGAGGACAGACAGTCCCCATCCTTAAGGAGCCAGTAGCCTAGGAAAGAGGAAGAGAAAAATTAAAACAAAAATGTGCTGCAGTGGCCCAGCTAAGGGCACAGAGGTGTGTACAAGATGCTCAGGAAGCCCAGCCAACAGGAGCACTGGCCAGGGAGAAGAGGTGAGACACAGTGGTCAAGAAAGGTTCAGCAGAGGTTTCACTGAACCACTAAAGGAAGCAGGAACAAGCCAAGGGCATGCCGAGCACACCAACACCTTAGCTGACAACCCGGAGGTGTGGAAAACAGCTTCTCAAGTTAAGGAAATGTAACTATAGCTAATGAATTCAGTACTGTGAGCACCTTAATAGATGACAGTTTTCATGGCAAACACATGATTTTCCTTACTGATTTTTTAGGTGTTTTCCAATTATTCCAAATCAAGGCTGCTCAATCACTGTAGGTTTTGATACCTTATACACCGAAACTCTTCTAGCCCCTATCTTTCAGCTTGTACCTGTCCTCTCTTCCTCCTTGTATCACGTTAGCCAACAACCTAAACAAACCCTTCACACATTAGAGACTGTCACTGTTTCTCCCTCCTTCCTTGACATAAATGATAACAAAGCAGGACCAAAGCAGAAAAGCTGTGGGGCCTGACAAATTCTTGGTTCTATAAAGCCATACACAAACATACTCATGAGGTAACTTTTGTGCTAGAAGAATTGATGCTTTTGAATTATGGTGCTGGAGAGAAATATTGAATATACCATGGACTGCCAAAAGAACTAACAGATCTGTCCTAGAAGAAGTGCAACCAGAGTGCTCCTTGGAAGCAAGAACAGCCAGACTGCGTGTTAACGTATTTTGGACATGTAGTCAGGAAAGATCAATCCCTGGAGAAAGACATCATGTTTGGGAGAGTGGCAGGTCAACGAAAAGAAGGAAAACCCTCCAACATATGGATTGAGACAGTGTCTACAACAATGGGCTTAAACATAAATAAGATCGTGTGCCTGGCACAGAATCAAGAAGTGTTTCGATCTGCTGTACATAGGGTCGCTATGAGTCGGACTCGACTCGATGGCACCTAACAACAACCTTCAGTAAAAGCTGCAAAGGACAACAGTAAAATCATGCCATGCTATAAATTAAACCCACTGGTCGTCACAGACTGTCTGCACCTACGGGGTGGGTAGGTAAGAACTGACAGATACCACAGCCAAAAGCCCTGAATGGCAGAGACCAAAAAGTCCTGGGAGCATAGTTAGGCAGTTCATCACAGGTAAAAGATCTGCCAAAAAGAAACAAAAGGAAAATCTCCCTTGCTCCTCCCTCTCCAAACTCATTTTCTGTTGTGCATTCTCATGATCCCTTCCTCCAGCCTTACTGCTCTGTGGCTTATCATCAGGGCACTTACGATATTACTATAACCCAGATTTATTTCTCTGCCCTTCCCTCCAGAACTTGATTATCTTGAAGGCAGAAACATTTTGTCTTGCTTATCCCTTCATTTTCAGAGCCTGGTATAGCACCTGTGCAAATAAGCATGCAACATGTCTCTGGATGAAAATGAATTTTATATAACTAAAGAAACTACCATAGAATCCATACACCAAAATTAATTCCCTACTCTGATCTTTACAGTCTCCTCAGGAATCTTCCTTAATTCCAGTGCTTCAATAAAACCAAAAATCTTATCTTTGAATATCTCTCCCTGAACCACACACATGCAGTTTGAAAAACACACTAGCATTGACATTCCACATATACCTCAAACTCATAATGTACTGTCTCAATCTTTTCCCATAACATACTATCCCATCATATTCATCAGTCCAAACAATAGTATCATAAACTACCCAACTGTAAATCTCAAAGTTATTTTGTCTCTTCTCTTTACTATTACAAAATTTTCCTTAGTCTCCATGATGTCTTGAATTCCTTCTTCTCCTACCCTGAGATAACCACTGCAGGCCTTCTTCTTTTGTTGAATGACAACAGCCCTCATTTCTTTGCCTTGTCCAGTCAATCTTTATATACCAGCTATTCTCTAAAAACACACGCCTGACCTTATTACACACTTGCTAAAAAAAAAAAAAAAAATCAACATACCTCTCAGTAATCACAGCCCGAATAACAAGAGAATTTAAAGCTCTTACACACTCCAGCCCCCAACAATATTTTCTGCCTCACTTATTGCCGTTCTCCCTACATTCTTCGTACCAAAACCCCAGGCTACTCACAGTTCTATTATTAATACCATACTATTTTTCTCCCATGCCTCAGGGCTTTACCTCTATCTGACTTGTCTTACCCCAACCACAAACCAGCAACTCCCCCACCACAAAACCATAAGGAGGGCTGAGGGTGTGAGTCAATGGTAGACAATGTGCTTAGCATGTTTGAGATTCTGGGTTCAGTCTCAGCCCCACAAAACAAACAGGCCAAAAAAAAAAAAAAAAAACAGAAGCACAAATCATGAACTTCTAACAAACAAAAGCCATAAAGAGCTGGCTCAAACTCTCCAAGATGTTCCCCGACCCACAGGCAGAATCACGGGTTTCCTGTGCCTCTAGAGCAGCACTGAGTAACAGAAACATGCCAGGAGGCAAGTATGTAAAAAAACGTGAAAAGAGGTGAAATAAATTCTAATAATTTACTTATTTAACTCATATATTCAAAATATCATTTCATCATATAAAAATATAAAAAATATTGAAGGTTTTAAAAACTAAGTTTTCAAAACCCAGTGTTATTTTATAGTACACCTCAATTCAGTTCCTAAACTTTCATCATAAATACTTGACTTACATATAAATTTCATAAAATTAGCACCTGAAAATGTAGTTTCACACACACAAATTATTCAATATTCTGAAAAGTTTTCCAATAAATGAATCAAGTGTAAGTTTTAAAATGTCAATCTTATTAAGTAAAATTTAAAATTCAGTTCTTTGGTCTTACTAGTCACATGCAAGTACTCAATCACCACATGTAGCTAGTGGCTACTTTATTAAATAGGATTTACAGCATTTTCTATGAACATAAAAGACTGTCTCCATCATAGAACATAATTAGCTATTACTTTTTTTGTGTCTCCCACTAAACTGTAAGGGCCCTTAAGAGTTAAGAGCAAGATCATGTCTTAATCATTACATACTTTCAAAATATAGGGGAAAAAAAAGAATAAACTTAACCCCTGTCCCTCTCAATCCCAGATTCAGACTCTGGTGAATCTTATTTTCTTATTAACTGCTTCCCCAATCCATGGAATATTTCAAGAAAGGGAAAAGCAAAGCAGGCAGCTCAAGAAACTAATATTCACTGATGAAACCCAATTATTAGTGTGTTAAAAGTACTCATCCAGATATGTTTGCCCTTTTTGGTCAGTAAAGCAAACAAAATTCTTCAACAGGACATTATGCTGAGATAGTTAGGCTAGTTGCTATTTTATGCTGATGAAGCAACAGGCAGTGACCTGATACACTGCCATTCATTATTACAAATCTCCCTTCCGGGGGACATGAATGGTAACTCTATCATCAGCATTCAGAGAATGACTAAAGAATACTCTGTTTTGAAATTTCTAGAGATTAAAAAGTTAATAGCAGAATTACAAATGAAAAACACATCTGTGATTACTTGTTGAAGCTGAAGTTGCTGATAGCATCAAAAATTTATGAATACCTAAAAGACACAAATTGATAGTTTTATGGTACACATAAATGTTGGTACACATTAAATGGTTGACATACCATTATTTCCTCTCTCTTTCATCTGATGACTCAGAATCTCTTTTTGTCCGGTTTAACAGAAGATTCACAAATAAAACAATTTTCAAATATACTACTTAAGAAAAAGAATTTAATAAGTTGTCACCTCAGATTAAAACAAAAAATGGCTTTCTAATATACCACATGTATCAATTCATTAACAAGTCTACTTGAGAACATCATAACACCTGCTTGGATAATATATTATTATGTTGTTGTTGTTAGGTGCTATGGAGTCGGTATCTGACTCATAGCGACCCCCTGTACAACTGGGGAAACACTCTTGTCAGTGCTTCTCTGCTGTGCATAGGGTTTTCAATGGCAGATTGATTTTTGGGAGGGGGTTGCCAGGTCCTTCTCCCAAGCCTACAGCTTCTGGTGTTCCCAGGCGGTCTCCCATCCAGGTACTAACCAGGCCCGACCCTGCTTCGCTTCCGAGATCTGACGGGATCGGATGCCACAGGGCTACAGCTACAGGCATTATTATTATATTAACTGCAAAATGAATATGCAGTCACAAGCTTTAAAGTCTTATTTTTTAAGGTTGTCTTGAAAATGCTCTTTCACAAAGAAAATAAAACATGATTTTCCATCATTTTAATTTACACCAAATTAGCAATTTTACACCAAAGCAAGAAATAAGTAAGCCTTGAATTCCTTACACAAAAGATACTCAAAATAGGTATTCAGACACATATAGTACAAATCTATTCATATATATGGGATGGGGTTTAGCTCAGTTGGTAGAGTGCTGCTTTGCACTCTCTGAGGACCCAAGTTCGATCCCCAGAACCACAAAAACAGGAAAAGGACTTAGTAATCCACTCCCGAAGCAATCCTGAAACATTCAGCCATTGAAAACCCTATGAGGGTCTCTATGAGTTGGACCCGACTTGACAACACCTAACAATAATAACATGAGCATTTATTAAACACTAGGTGCTATTCAATACTCCCTGACTTGACGCAAATATATACACACACACAAATACTAAAAAAAGAACAAAAGACCACATGTAAGTTTTTGTAGCTTATTTCTGAGTCACAGAATTATGGCTGGGTTTGTCTGTTTTGGTTTTATCTATACTTTTTAATTTATTCTACAAAGAGCACATTTATTTGAAATGAGGTTAAAAAGAAAACACCAAAAACATTTGTGGAAGAGAAAGGGCCATTAGTTAACTACATTGATGTAACAATTCTGGAGTGATGTTTAGGAAGTTTCTTTTTCTTGAGATAGGGTATCATTATGTAGGCCAAGCTGGCCTTGAACTTGCAAACCTCCTGTTCCAGCCTCTCCAGTTCTGAGATTATAGGCATGTGCCACCAAAGAAGTCCTATCACTAAGTTATGCCCAGAAAACTTGTGATAGTTCCTATGGAGCTCAACACTCAAAACTTATGAGTTTGCCCAGGAAATCTAGAGTAGATAAAGAGGAAGAGCTTATTCAAGGTCATAAATATTTTGGCTTCATTCATATTCCTCATAATAAGCTACAGTGAGAATACTGTTCCCATTAGTAAATTCTCCACAGTGCTGTTGGGTAACACAGGGTAGTGGGTGGGGTAGGGTAGGGAAAAGCAGGATGGGAGAGGAGGTACAGGACTTAACAACAGTGGTCAAAAGCCTAGCACCTCTTCGACAGAGCAGTTCATCTTAAAACTGAAGCTTGTCTAGACACTAATCATCCAGTGGTTCTTTTTCTAAAGTTGTGGTAAAACCTACATAAAATTTGCCATTTTACCCATTTTTAAGTGTACATTAAGTACATTTAGTGACATTAAGTATATTCATTCTGTTGTACAACCATTACCACCATCCATCTATAGAATATTTTTCATTGTGGAGAACTGAAACTCCATATATACTACATAGTAACTTTATTTGCCCCACCCCCAGCCCCTGGCAACCACCATTCTATATTCTGTCTCTAAAAATTTGACTATTCTTAGTGCCTCTTATAAATGGCATCATATAGCTTTTGCCCTTTTGTGGCTAGCCACTTCACTCAGTCTGAGGTCCTCAAGATTCACCAGTGTTGTAGATGTGACAACAGTGGATTATATGTGTATGCCACACTTTGTTTATCCATTCATCCGCCGACTGACACTTGGGTCACTTCCAACTTTTGGCCCTTGTGAACAGCACCACTATGAACATGGGTGTACATGTGTCAGAAACTCCTCAAATAAAACTTACCTTTAACTCCAAAGGTCACCATTAAAAAATAAGTGTAATATTTTACATGTTTTCCACTACCTAACATCTTATACATGCAATGACTTTTTTTTGTGTGTGTGTGTGGTACTAGGGGTTGAACCCAGGGTCTCCTCATTGCATGCTTTACAAATGTTGGTTCACTGAGCTGCAACCCCAGCCCATTTTTTTACTTTTTGAGACAGGGTCTCACTAAATTACACAGACTGCCTCTGTTCTTGAAGTGGTGATCATCCTACCTCTGCCCCCTAAGTCACTGGGATTACAGGCATGCACCACCACACCCAGCTGCAATGACAACTATTAATCCAAAAGGGGAGGAGGGAATCAATCAGCAGCTAAGGTTAAAAGCAATTTAATTTAGTTCATCTCCACCTCTTCACATACCCCCATCCCCAGGGAGAAAAATAAAAAACATTCTACTCATATTTCAAAGTGAAGGAAACACTGATGCCTTTAATACACCCCTGTGCTACAGAAATTCAGTACTGATGAAAACTGCAGTTTGTTTTCCATGGTCTTTGGTTTCCTTTCACGGCCATTACAACCTCTCTTTCTCATCTAAAAACTGGCTCTCAGTTCAGAATTTAGGGGGAAAGATTCTAAAATACAAAAGACCTGCTATCCCTAACTAGTCAAGTTAACTCCTGATCCTCATTTAATGATTTACTATCCTATTCCAAGGCTCACTTGAGATATGTTTGGTTCCTTTTCATCAAGTATCTGAAAATTCACAGGAGAAATCAGAGAGATAAACAAGAAAATTTATGACAGGGATTTAAATTCACTTAAGGTTTATGAACTTCATGTCCAGGATTTCCTTTTGGGAAACTGTTGCTCTTTAGAATGAAACATACTCAAAGTGTCAATAAAGACACCTGGTTCCTTTTAACAGAAGAAAGTGCCACCCATAGGAAGGAACAAGTCTGGCTATCACAGTTTTCAGATCATACTCTTTCCCATTTGACTATATCTAAACAACAGCTGACTTTTGTTTAGATATAATCAGTAAGTTATTTATAACCGAAGAATAAAGATTATTTTTTCATGTAAATTACATTAACAAAACTGTCAAAGAAAATTAATTAAAAAATGAAAGAGGGTTTTTCTTTACAAATGACAATCACTAATCCCTATCTACACATTATGTGAGTGTTTAGCAATATCATCCACATAACATGGATACTTAATGAAGTTTCCCAAAGTAAGCATTCTAAAATGAAATTCAAAATCGTAATTTCCTGAAAATGATACAATAAATTACCCAAAATGTCATATACACTGTTCTTTAAATTATAAAATATAAACCTGATGCTGTGGCACATATCAGTAATTCCAGCAACTCAATGTGGGAGGATGAAGCAGGAAGATCAGAAGTTCAAGGTCAGAGGCAGCTTGTGCAACTAAGATCCTGTCTCAAAATAAATAAATGAAAAAATTACAAAATATAAAAAATTGTTAAATGTAGATATAAAAGGCAAAAGTAATGTGTTCAAAAAAGATGGAGAAAAGAGCAAGATTAAGGAAGAAAAAAATCAGCTGGGCACAGTGGCACACTCCTGCAAACCCAGCAACTTGGAAGGTGGAGGCAGGAGGATCACAAGTTTGAGACCAGAGGCAGTCTGCGTAACTTAGGGAGACCCTGTCCCAAAAAGTAAAAAAAACGGGCTGGGGTTGCAACTCAGTGGTCCAGCACTTGCAAAGCATGCAAGCGTGAAGCCCTGGGTTCAATCCCAAGTACCACAAAAAAAAAAAAAAAAAAAAAAAGGGAAGAAAACAATCTAGAAATCCACCACTCAAGCATTACTCCTGCTGATGTCTTAAATAAAGCAATAATCATAACAGGTACAAGCTGTGACCTTTTACACAGAATTTTCAACTTCCATGTACTTTGCTCTTCTAGAATTTCATACTGAAACTTCTGAAGATCCTTTAATAAACAAAATTTGAACTGTCTTTTATCAGCTGATCAATTTCTTGAGCAATCGTATAATGATAACACTTCTACTTCAGAAGTTTCTGATACTGTAACAGAGATTCTGCAATTTTGCACTTGAATATTTTATGGTTCCACAAATTTTTTTAATGAAGAAAATATGAAAATTAGGAGAAAAATAATGCAGCATTTCCCTATACAACATTCCCTCATGATAAAGGGATAAGCAAACTACCACATAAATCGTGTTGCTGCCTATCTTAGTAAATAAAGTTTTACTGAAGCACAGCTATGCTCCTTTGTTTCCATACTTACTAACTGCATTTATGCTACAATGGCAGAGGTGAATACTTTAAGTTAGATCTCCTCAACATTGTTGTTGTTGTTGTTGTTAGGTGCCGTGGAGTCAGTATCTGACTCATAGTGACCCTCATAGGGTTTTCAATGGCTGTTTCGGGATTACCTTGGGAGTGGATTGCCAGGCCCTTCTCCCATTTTTGCGGTGCTGGGAATTGAACTCGGGACCTCAGAGACTGCGGCGCAGCACTCTACCCACTGAGCTAAATCCCAGCCCTCCTCAACATTAACATTCTCTTTTTATAATCTATAACCTTCAAAAGGCGCATGCCTTTAATTTCAGTGATTCAGGAGGCTGACGTATGTAGGAGGATGAAATGTTCGATGCCAGAGGCAACCTGGGCAATTTAGCAAGACCTTGTCTCAAAATAAAAAATAAAAAAGGGATTGACTGTGCAACTCAGTGGTAGAGCACTTGTCTGCTATGAGAGAGGCCCTGGGTTCAACCTCAGTATTAAAATATATATAGAGAGAGAGAACAAAGAAACATCATTACTACCTGGCCCAAGCCAAAGACACTAAAATTGAAGTGGAGTTTCAAGCTTTAATAATTATTGAAAGTATTTATTCAATTTACCCTTCCTTATCTATTTTCTCTGACATCAATTACATTATCCAATTCATTGTCTCATCCTACTAATTACCTCTAGTTGTTGTTAGGTGCCATTGAATTGATGCCCAACTCATGGCAACCCTACATACAACAAGCACTATTGTCAGTGCTTCTCTTCTATTCACAGGGTTTTTCATGGCTTACTATATTTTGGGAGTGGGTTTCCGGGTCCTTCTCCCAAGCCTACAGCACCTGGTGTTCCCAGATGGTATCCGATCCAACAAGTCCCAACCCTGCTTAGCTTCCGAGATCTGATGGGATCTGACACCACAGTGCTACAGCTGCAGGCTATCTGCATTTTACCAAATGACCTAATATGCTCATACTTGGCTCTAGTTTAAAAAAAAGTCCATACAGACTAACAGGTTGGCACTTGACAGCCAGTTTTTAAACTGAATAAATTCCATAACTAGAATTACCTGCCTACACTACTCAAATCCTACTGGAATACCCTATATAGTTCCTTAATGGCTCCACACTTTCACAAGGTTCCTGGTCATTTTTTACAGGTACCTTTAATAACACCTACAAGTTGGGAATGTCTAGTTAAATAAAAAGAGTTTCCTATGGGATTTAGGAAAAGCAACAGAAACGGTCTACCAGTCTACCTAGCGGATGTGGTTGTTGTTAGGTGCCCTCGAGGCGAGTCTGACTCACAGCGACCATACATACAGCAGAATAAAACACTCCCGATTCTGTGCCAGGCACACGATCCTATTTATATTTAAGCCCGTTGTTGCAGACACTGTCTCAATCCATTTGGTGGAGGGTTTTTTTGTTTTTGTTTTTGTTTATTGACCTGCCATTCTCCCAAACATGATGTCTTACTCCAGGGACTGGTCCCCCCTGATTACATGTCCAAAATATGTAAGACGCAGTCTAGCCATCGTTACTTCCAAGGAGCACTCTGGTTGCACTTCTTCTAGAACAGTTCTGTTGGTTCTTTTGGCAGGCCATGGTCTATTCAATAATCATTTCCAGCACCATAATTCAAATGCATCAATTCTTCTCCTGTCTCCTTTGTTCAATGTCCAGCTTACACAACCATATGCTGGCACTAAAAAATACCATGGCACGAGTCAGGTGCACCTTCATATTCAATGTGACCTCTTTACTTTTCAATACTCTAAAGAGATCTTTTGCCACAGATTTTCCCAAAGCCATGCATCTTTTGATTTCTTGACTGCTGCTTCCATGGGTGTTGATTGTAGAACCAAGTAAAGCAAAATCATGGACAACCTCAACCTTTTCTCCATGTA